>QEPC01009728.1:67812-88365 GCA_003113815.1 Sphenodon punctatus
GAAGGAAGATTGAACACAGGGAAGGATAAAAACAAAAAATAACAACTAAATCTATCTAAGCTAAGCTAAATAAATGAGAATATGAAGGTAGATGGGTTGGATGGGTCAAATAGGAGGAGGATGGTAATGGATTTGTGAGCTGGAAAATGCTGGGAACGAGGGAGCCTTTTGAAACGCCTGCTGTTCAGGAACAGTGACTAGCTCAGAAGGTGCTGGGAAGGGGGGAGGCCGACAGTTTTGTTTCTTGCTGCACCCGCCTCACCGCAAGTCCCATTGGCTCCGTGCAGCCTAGCCCGTGGCCAATTGCAGACTGCCAAGCCGGTGGTCTGAGGCAAAAAGGGATGGTGATTTGGCAGACTGCCTGCTACTCCAAGCCACTTTCCACCCTCCACCCCTGGTGCCTGGAAGTCTGCTCCTAGCTGAGTAAGATGACTTCCCCCTCCCTGCTACATTTGGCCTTCCAGAGACCTGTCAGTAGACCATGTTTTAGCCAACCGAACGTGATCCGAACTGACCAAAGTGTTTGGCCATTTCGGCGTTCGGCGTTCGGCTCGGTACGGTGTGTTCATGTTCGGTCGTCCGAACAGGCTGAGTTCGGGCCGAACACCGAACTTCCGAACCGCATTCGCCCATCCCTGCAAGGCGGGAAGCATCGGCTGCAGCAGCAGGAAAAGGAGGAAACTGGTGAGGGTTTCCAGGGTGCCCGTCATATCTTCTTCGGCTATCCACCGTGGGGTTCCTGCTGGGGCAACCCTCGCCATATGGTGCAAAAGTACTGTTGTTGAGTGAAACTCTGCCCCCAAAAGGGTGGAGTTTGGAGCCCAGCATCTGCTCCTGCCCCAGTTTCAGGCAGGAGCTCCAGCAAGTAGCAGTTCCCAAGCGAGGCTGGCAATGGGACCAGTCGCTCGGGACTGCGGCATCCAGGGCACCGGCGGGCACCCAGAGTTAAGTGGGGGTGCCAGTCATATCTTTGTCGGCCATCCACCGTGGGGTTCCTTTGCCGGTTGCAGGCCCAGGTAGGGTCCAAATCCCCTCTGCTCCCCCCACCCGGGGATGGGGGAAAGGATAAAGGAAAGGCTGGAGGATTGGCCCCTGTGGGGGGCTGACCTGCCCCCAGCAAAGGAGATGACTCTGGAGCGGGGGGTGGAGGGGAGGGAGTAGCTTCCCAGTCAGGGCTGGGCTATCTGACTATTGTGAGGCCTGAGAAACCCTCCAGAAGTGGGGCCATCACCTCAACTTCACTTCCAACTTATCAGGGTTCAGCCTCAGTCTGCTCAGCCTTATCCAGTCACTCAATGCTGCAGGCACTGGGAAAGCACTGAGACTACAGGACCTAGGTCTGCTGAAAAATGTATAGCTAGATGTCATCAGCATACTGGTGGCAACCCACACCAAACCGTCTCTCACAACCTCACCCAGGGGTTGCATATAAATATTAAATAACAATGGAGACAGAATGGAACCTTGAGGTACACCACAAGCAAGATCCTAGTGACTAAATGTTTCTTCCCTCAGATCCACCCCCTGGCTTCTCCCTGAGAGAACTGAGCAGAAGCATCCTAGGACAGTCCTGCCGAACCACGCCCCCCACACCCCCCAGCAGCAACCCATGGTCAACTGTATCAAATGCTGACAAGAGATCCAACAGGACAAGTAATGTTGAATGCCCCAAATCCATTTCTCGGTGGAGGTCGTCCACCAAGGCCACCAAAGCAGTCTCGGTGCCATATCCTGGTCAAAATCCTGATTGAAAAGGATCCAGGAAATTGATGTCATCCAGGCCTTGGAACTGTTGGGACACCACCCATTCAATAACTTCATCTAAAAAGGAGAGGTTAGAGACAGGCCAATAGCTAGTGAGTGTGTCAAGATATAATGATGGTTTCTTAAGCAGGGGAAGCACCACTGCCTCCTGGAGGTAGCCTGGCACCGTGCCCTCCCGAAGGGAGGCATTGATCACCCCCACCAGCACTGGCCCCAACATCTCCATGGTGGGCTTTCACTAACCAGGACGGGCAAGGATCTAAATTCACAAAATGTGGCCCTAACAGACCGCAGCTCCCCCTCAGTATTGGCCAGCGTCACTTCCTGAAACTGATCCCACAAAGACGGACCAGACAGGGCATCCATAACCCTCAACTCTCCTTCTTCTGCATCAATCCCAACCCCGAAATCATGCTGGATCCAAGCGATCTTATCTACGAAGTAGTTCAAAAACTCCTCACAGCAGGCTTGGGAAACCTCCCCCTCCAGGCAGAGGGAGGCTGGACTGACCAGCCCCCTCACCACCTGAAAGAGTTCAGCTGGACATGACTTCACAGCAGCTATGAGCAGGGCCCCGAGGGAAACGCGGGTCTGCGAATCGCAGATTTCCCGTGGAATTCCCCTCCCCCCGCGGAATCTCCTGCCCCGCTTACCCCAGCGCAGAATTTCCAGCCTGCGCTGCGGGGACGCGGGGCAGGAGATTCTACGGGGGAAGGGGAATGAACAAACCCTCGGGGCTTCCCCTCCCCAGCCTCCCCAGCAGCCCAGGGCCCTTTAATTTGCTTACCAGGGATGGCAGCAGCAGCTGCTCCGTCCAGCACGCTCTTTTCCTGCTCGCACTTCCTGGCCCCTCCCGACGGGGCTCTCAGGGCGACGCAGCCAGATGACGTCATCCGGCTGCGTCGCCCTGAGAGCCCCGTCGGGAGGGGCCAGGAAGTGCGAGCAGGAAAAGAGCGTGCTGGACGGAGCAGCTGCTGCAGCCATCCCTGGTAAGACAAATCCTTTGGTTTTTTTTTTGGGGGGTGGGGGGTGGGAGTCAAGCACGCCCCAGCAGCTGGGGAGGGCAAGCCCCGGCAGCTGGGGAGGGGAGGCCCTGAGGGCTTACCAGTGCGGGGGGAGGAGGAGGCAAACCAAGCCCCCCCCGCATGGTAAATCGCGCCGAGGCGCAGAATTGGCCCTTGACTCCCGCGGAATTTTTAAAAAAATTCCGCGGAAGAATCGGGGCCCTGGCTATGAGGGTGGCAAATAATTCCTCCTTTGCCATCCTCATGGCCACAGCATAGGACTGCAAATGGGCCCGATGCTGTAGCTAATCGGATTCAGCACAAGAGTGGCACCAGCGTCACTCTAGACACCGCCCCTCCCACTTCATGCTCCTCAGTAAACCAAGGAGCCCTACGGTGGCGCAGCAGTGGCAACAGATGCCTAGGAGCCACCCAATCTATGGTCTCCTCCAGCAAGGTATTCCAAGCTAGGACAAGATCATCAACCAAATGGCCATCAAGGTCTAAGGACATTTCCTGCAGGGCTTCTTGGAACTGCTGCTATTCCATCAGTCTCCGGGGGCAGACCAACCTAATGGGTCCCCCCTCTTTCTGGGGGCTATCATGCGCTAGGAGTTTGGAATGCAGGAGGTAACTATCCGTCCATGACAAGGGCATAGAACTCACTTCCCCCGCTACCAGATCACCGGCCTCAAGGTCGGAGGAGAACACCATGTCGAGCATATGCCCCCCCCCTATGCATAGGGTCCCTAACCATTTGGGACAGGACCATGGTTGCCATGGCGGCCATGAACTCAAGCTCTGCCCCTGCAAAGTCAGCACCGGCATGAATGTTGAGTTACCCCAGGACCAAGGCCCTTGGGGAGTGCAACACCAGCTCTGCTAGAGCGGAGAGGGATGCTGCTGGGCAGGATGGAGCACGGTACACCAGCAGCACCCCAATTCTGTCCCTGGCCAACTCAAACTCAAAGTGAGGGGCCTTAATCCCTGGGATTGTCTGCTCTGGATACCTCCTAGCAGTCCAAGACTCCTTAAAAACCATAGCAACACGCCCATTCCCATGGCTAGTGTTACACAGAGTAAAATGCCAGAACGAGGTCTGCCAAAATTGGACCCGCCTCCCTGCCCAGCCAGGTCTCCGTAAAACACTTGAGATCCATGGCCTGATCCAGGATTAAATCCTGGATCACTGATGCCTTATTGGCCACAGATCTCACATTCAACAACAGAACTTCCAGCCTAAAGGGGCCTTAGACCTTGATCCATCCCCCAGCTGAGGGGGAGCTGACCCTAGGGACAGACACCAAAAACCTCGACCCCCGGGTCTGTCTTACTGATTGCCCCTCCCGACCATATCTCCCCTGCCCCACAATGACCCCTATGACTGTTCCCCCCCATACACTCTAGCCTAGTCCCAACCGCAGGCAGCCCAGTCCAGACCCTAGGCGAGACCCTCCCTACTAAACCACCCCACTGGTCCCCACCACATGCTGCCACCATGTGGTCTCAACCAGGAGAAGGACCCCCCTCACAGCTGGGGGCCAGGTCCTGGCACCAACCCCCTCTCCCTAACCCAAGATCCATTCACCACAGGGGTTGAAAACCCAGTCCCCAGGGCCATTTCCCAGCCCCCCCGCAGGCCCCTACCTCCCCAAAACCAAAATCCAAGCTCCCTCCCATTGAATAAATCAGCCTGCGTGAAGTTAAGTCATATATTTCAGCAAGAGATCCACCATCCACTGCAGTAGCTCCAAGAAATGGTCACCTCCATCACCGCCTCCTGCCAATGTCACTGCCAATAGCTCTTCGCCCTTTGGCTGCATCCTCTTAAGTAGTTTTACCTGGGGACCGGTGAAGCAGAAAGGCACAGGTGTTAGGGATCCTCACAACCTCTCCTGCCAGCAGGCTCTCCCAAGACAAGCCCTCAGGTGGCACCCTCTTAAGTAGCGTTACCTCAGCCTGGGGGAAGAGGACGCAGAAAGGCACAGGTGTTGGGAATCTTCCAAACAGCTCCTGTCAGTAGGCTCTCCCAAGACAAGCCCCCAGCCCCCACCAAGCCCTCAGGGCTGCACCCTCTTAAGTAGCGTTACCTAGGGGGAGGGGAACCAGAAATGCAAAGGTGTTGAGGTTTTTCAAAACAGCTCCTGCCATCAGGCTCTCCCAAGACAAGCCCCCAGCCCAGCTGTGGTTTTCATGTGGGAGTCTCGATTTTGTGTACAGAGCCAGTGCCACTGGAAGCACCTTTCTTTGTCCTGACAGTGGGGGAAGCTGGCGGGTGACCCCCCCAGCCTTTGTGTTGCATCACAGTACCCAAGACGTAAGGAATGACTGGGTGATCTGGGTCTTTTTTCAAGCTATTTTAGTAGGGCTGTCTTTGGGGAAGGACCAGATCCTGCTATAAGGGAACTACATGTCCATTCAGAGGTGGTTGGTGCTTTGGGGTTGGGGTATGCTTTAGGAACAGGTGTTGACTGCTGGATTGGATGGAATCCGGGGTTACCCGTGATCTCACTTTTCTGGAGGTGTGCTCAGCTAGGATTGGCCACCAGATCCATTGAGTCGGGGTAGTCATAAGATGTCTAGAGATGGTGCTTGCCGCGTCGCTGTGCACCTTTTATTGGGCTGGCGATCATTCTTTGGCCAAATGAATTCATGACCCTCACCCCTGCACTCTTTGGGTGACAACCAGGTGGTAGTTCATGTCATCAGCGCCCTGTCTTTTAGGTCTCCCAGGGTTATGAAGCCAGTGAGGGCATCGGTGTGACATGTCTGAACCATAATAACTTTTGTTGTTTCCCACTCATGTGCCAGGCATCGATAATGGAGTGGCCAACACCCCTCCCTTGCTGCCAGATGGAGCTATTCCACTTGTTGGCACTTAGAACCAGGCGGAACCCAGAACCTTTGATATCAGCAGGGAGTCTTGGATCCCAGTGCTCTGAGACCATACAAGGATACCTGGCCTCATGAACAGGGGTGGAGCGCAACAGAACTTTCAGCGAATTCCAGGAGTACCGGTCCCCACTGGTTTCCCACTTCCCGAAATTCAGATGCTCCAGTTTTCCCTAGCTTTGAGGAGGGTTTGGGTGGCTGTTGGTTCCAAAGCAGGCAAGCTTGCAGTCCCAGGGCTAGTGAGCAGTTTGGCTGGTCAGTCCCCTCCAGACCTGGGTGTTCTGACCAGGCGGCTGTTTGAGAGCTGGTCCCGGGAGCAGTCTCACTCCCAGACAGGCAGGTCCCCATTATCCCCCTTCTGCTGCTGGAAAATTGCCTCCCCCCACCCCGTATGTGATTTCAGTCTTGGGAGTTTGGTTGTGTACAGCGGTTTCCCAGTGTGCGTTATTTGGGGATTTCCGGGTCAGCGAGCTGGTCTCTGAATGGGCCAGGAATGTCACAGGTAATAGGGATCGGAGACCTCCAGTGTGACCGTCCAGCATTGTCAACCTGGCTAAGGTGGTCTAGGATGGACCAATGGGGTAGAGGTCAGATGGTTAGCTCAGGTAGGCCAGGACACCTGACTTGAGCCCAGTCTTAGCTGCTGAGACATAGATGACAGTGCAACCCAGACTCCCAGGATTCTCCTTTAGGCACAGAAATGGGGATTTGCCTCCCCAAGTACCAGTCTACTGCTATCCTCCAGGCTGCCTTAGTGTGCTTTCACCTCCCCCTTTTGAGTTTGGACCTCACTTCAGATCAGGGAAGCTAGTTGCGTGGCAGCAACAGGCATGCTGGTGCAAGGTATAAAGTGATAGGCCTCCTGTCTTAATCGAGCTGTGTGTTTGCTCTCTCCAGGTGCCACCATCCCTTGAAGATGGCTCATGTGGATCGTTGGCCATGGTTTGGTGCATTGGTGAGGCACAGCACCAGGAACTACCTCCTGGGGGACTTTGCCGGGCCTGTCAGCATGAGCAGAGACACAGTGGAGGGACTGCAATGTCATGAGGTGCCAGTAGCTACTTCCTCGATTCAGAGTGGCACTGATTGGATCTTCCTCAGGATGTAATCATTCTGCACATGGAAGGGGAATGGGCTAGCTATAATGCACAAGAGACCCAGCTTTACCACACTGGCAGGGTCTCTTTGTCCCTGGAGGTGAATGAATTCTATCTTCAGGCAGTGAAGGACAAGCCAATGGAAATATTGGAGGATGAGGTTTAGGTGGGGGTCGGGGCCATGTGGTTAGCATCGGTGGCCGCTTAGTGTCAGGGGTCCAGTACTGTTGGCATAGGCTATTATAGAACTTAGACTGAAGATGAGTCCTCTCTGTAAGAGATGGGTAGGCGACACCTACCACAAAAGCAGGGTATGGCAAGTGGAGGGGTGTCCTACGAGAGTGGTAAGGGATAGGTACGGTCCCCAGCCTACTGCCACCTTCCTCCTTCCTCAGGTCCAGGAAGGACCTTGTCCCCATCACACATGGGATGAGGGGAAATGTTGTTTTTGATTAAGTGGGGGCAGGCACTCAAGGGTATATCGAGCCAGCCCGCTGTGATCAGTTTAATGCATGGAGACTTACTGTACTGGGTCCAAATCGCATTAGGTGATTTCCCCACCTAATTCTGATTTGATACATAAATCCTGATTTGATTAAAGAGTGCGGCCATTTTAAACCCAACTCCTGGTTGTCTTGTCTCATTCGGAATGCGTTGACAAAGAAGTAGTAGATTTAAGAACTATGTCAATGCGAGTGACTGTCCTCCATGCTTTCATCACCTCTAGGCTAGACTACTGTAACGCGCTCTATGTGTGGCTACCCATGGTGACGGTTCGGAGACTGCAGCTGGTGCAGAATGGGGCGGCTCATCTCCTGGTGGGACTGGGCCACCGGGAACATATTACGCTGATTCTTCGGTCACTGCACTGGCTGCCTATAGTCTTCCAGGCCTGATTCAAGGTGTTGGTGCTTGCCTATAAAGCCGTAAATGGCCTTGGCCCAACCTATCTGCAGGATCGCCTCACCCCTCAGGTCCTGGATTGGCCCCTGTGGCCATTGGGGGGTGATCTAGATGTCCCCTGAGTTTTCAGGGGGCTATGATGGGGAGGGCTTTCTCAGTGGCTGCTCCACGGCTGTTGAACTCCCTACTGTTGGAGGCCCATTTGGCCCCGGATCTCCCCTCTTTTCGACAGAGTTGTAAAACTTGACTGTTCTGCCTGGCCTTTGTGGGGAGGGAGTGGGTGGTGAGTGGTGAGGGATTTTTTATCCTCCTTTTTAAGTGTTGTTTTTAGCTTTGATGTTGTATTCTTTTTTAATTGCAAGCTGACCAGAGCTGCCTGTGGCAGGATGGGTGGGATAACAAGTTTTTAAAATATAAATAAATAAATAAATAAATAAATAAGTGGTGACTGCTAGCCACTCAGAA
Source organism: Sphenodon punctatus (assembly GCA_003113815.1). Classification (NCBI taxonomy): domain Eukaryota; kingdom Metazoa; phylum Chordata; class Lepidosauria; order Sphenodontia; family Sphenodontidae; genus Sphenodon; species Sphenodon punctatus. The sequence continues at coordinate 75,938 of QEPC01009728.1, forward strand.
CAGCATAAGAGGTCTTGTATCCAGAAACCTGCCTTCTGCTACTGGCTTTGCCACTTTACCGTGTGACACTAGGCATTTTTACAAACACGTTAAAGTTCCGGATGTTTCAATCTTCTGGATTTACAAGTCCACAAGTAAGTTCCGGATTCATTTTTCACACACACACATTACCCTGAGGCAGTTCCTGATGCATTCTTCACACAAACACTGTCCTGAGGCAGCCTAAGGTAGCTGCAGTTGTAGATGTGACAGGCTGCCATGGAAACCAAGTGACCACAGCTGCCTGGAGCAAAGCAGTTTACCAGGAGAACCTTTTACACACAAACGTTCTGGGAGAAATTCTATGCAGAAGTTCAAAGAACTGGATGTTTAAGATCTGGGTGAGTGATTTGGACACACAAAGTTCAGAATGTAACAGCAAACATCCAGGAGAAATGTGTGTGTAAAAACACCCATTGATGTAGATTTGGAGCTAAGCCATGGATGCTGGTGCTGTTAGGCCAGATTAAATCTTTTAAATGCCAACCCAAGACACATACATAGTCTTCCGTTTGCCCTAGGGGAGGAATCAAACTCTCGGTTCTCTTGTTTTATCATAACAAAGCTGTTAAAGTTGGCAATGCAGGTTAGTTGCTCACTGTATTACATGGTATTCTGTCATAGGGAAGGATTCTTCCTTTGGCTAAATGGGGATCTTTTAACATCTGCCTGGAAATCTATGTGAGGAGAACACCTTACATGTTATTGGATAGGGGGGAGGGGAAAGATGAATGAAACAGTCTTGATCTGCACTATATGAAAACATGGGGAAAGAGGCTTGCCTAGGAAGGGAGCTGAGTTCTGAGGTGGTATGGTTAGTTGACTCCAGCTCCTTTTTAATAGCTTGGCCTTTCCTTTCAATCACATGGAGATTGTGCTGGAGAATTTAATAAAATCTTACAGATACTTCTGAGGATACTTACAGAACAGGAAATACCCTGCTTCCTTGGTTGCTTGAGCTGCTGCATGAGAAGTAGACAGGAAGAAAGACTTCTTTTAAACATCTTTCCTGAGGCGTGGCACCTTTAAAACTAGAATACCCTTATAATTACTTTAGAATTAGCCCATCTTGTATTGAATGTTGTGTAGCTTAGTGGATAATACTCTTGGACCTGGGACACCAGGGCTAAAATCCTGTCTCAGTCATGAACTCATTGGATGGCCTTGGGCAGGTCAATATAACCTGCCCCGAGCTGTTTGCAGAAGGGGCGGGGTAAAAATGTATTAAATAAAATAAATAAATAAATATCGCTTAACTTTAATTCCCCATCTGTGAAATGAGAATAGCAATGACCTACCTCACAGAGCTGTTCTGAGGGTGAACTAGATGAGGATTTAAAGCACTTTGAACAATGAAAGTGCTATATAAATCTTTAATTACCATAATGCATCTGCTTTTGTGCAAGATCCCAGGAGGGCACATTTCCCCCTCCCAAGCTTTCAGGCTTGGGTAGGTCCATAGATATCCCTTCCCCCTTGTTTTTAATGTTGGATTGGATATTTCTGATGCTCAGAAGCTCTTAAAATGGTTGCCCTAGGCATGGAATGAACTGTGGCTGGTCGGGAACTGAGGCTGCTTTTACACGAGCGACTGGATGCAGTGCGTTGAACACGCTTCCTGAAAAGCCCTGTGGGGTGTGTTTAGATAAAGTGGTCAAGTAGCCTGCAACCATAGGAATTGTGGCTTATGCAAATTTTTTGAAGGTTCATTTGGGAAATCCCAATATCGAGGCTTCCCAAATGCACCTTCAAAATGACCGCGCGAGGCACGATTCCTATAGTGGCTGACTAAATCTGGTGCGTCTAGATGCACCCCGTGGGGCTTTTCAGGAAGCATGTTCTTCAATGTGCTGCATCTGGCGGCTTGTGTAAAAGCAGCCTGAGACTCCCAAATGTGGGAGTAAATACCACAAAGCTTGTGGGCTACACTGGTGCACGTTGTAGTGACTACAATGAGTTCAACTAAGAAGTATGTTGGGACTGGGTAAGACGCTCAATGAGTGGACTCAAATCTTAGTAAGCAATACAAAGGTTTATTGACCTGCCCACAGGATTATGATACCCAGCTCCACCTGACACTTCCGAGCTTACCACATGTGACATGGTTACATTCAAACAAAGTGTATATAGACTGGCTGATTGCATACTATTATATTCGTAATGAATAACTGATCACTAACAGTAGTTCGTAACCGAACGTTCCATCTCCCCTTTTCCTATTCTTAACAAAACATTCTGCTTCCCCTAGGTCTCTCTTAGGGATGTTATGCCATGTTCATTCTGGTACAGCACAGCACAATCAGATTGTCAGGACTAAGAGGGCATTCCAAGTTCATCTTCCCTGGTACAGTGATATTCCTGCTTCCCTCTGCCAAGTCCTCCTGTTGTCACTAACATAACATAGATAGCTCATGCTAACTATACCCATTCTTGGATAGGAGGAGAGTGGAGATGGAACATTGGAGAGGCATACACTTGGAGGCTTCTCTGGAGCACTTTCTTGAAGATCCTTCAGGTACCGGCAGATCTGTTGTCTGCAGTTGGTCAGGCAAAAGGGTCATACAGCTGTCAAGTAACTGGTGAAAATGGAAGCTACTGGTTCAGGCAAGAGAGCAGATAGAGGCAGCAGGAGAAACATGGAATTACCCCAGAGATGGAAGGGTTTCCCTCCCTGACCTCCACTGCTAAGTTGTCTGCTCCTGCAGATACATCCAGCCAGGCAACAGTGTGTGGTGGACACTCATGCCTATGTGTTCCACTAAAATTATGGAGTGGCCAGTAGTCGGGAGTTAAGGCACATTGGAGTTCTAATGCAAAGCCATCTATTGCTTTGCAGTGGAATTTTCTAGGGTTGGGCGAACGCAGTTCGGAGTTCGGACCAAACTTGACCAGTTCGGTAGACCGAACCGAACTTGATTTTCGAACCAAACCAAATTTCCGAACTCGCCTCTGTTCACCCATCCCTAAAAGATAATATTCCATTTATTTCAATGGGGTTTTAATTTCTGAACTTTGTTCGGAAGTTCGGAGTTCGGACCGAACTCAAATAGTTTGGTCGACCAAACCGAACGTCCGAACTGAACCGAATTACCGAACTGAACCGAACTGAATTTCCGAACTCAGTTCTGTTCGCCCATCCCTAGAATTTTCAGGTGCTGTGCTTCTGGGTGGTGACTTTGTTGCTGGAGGTGGCATAATTGCTGGTGTGGTGTTTGTGGGGGAAGTCACTTGAAAATTCAAATGGGGTGTCTACTTTCTGCTGGCTGATTTGGGGGTATTATGTCTGTTTGTACCAACAGTAGATGGGTCGTAAGATGCCACTTTATGCTAATGGCATGGCTCTTAATGCAACACATGCACGATGTGTGCTTATTGTATTCAGACTTCAGTGAAACAATGGTATCTGCTGGTGTGCTTGTCTCCTGATTGGTTGTTTGCTTGTCTGATGTCACAGGTACAGCACTTGTTCTGGTGGCCAGGAGCAACCTTTGAAACTGACAAATGGCAGGAGCACACGGTATACACTTGCCTCCAGAGCATAAAAATAGGAAGCTATCGTTCTGCTCAGGCTCAGCAGATAACCTAGAGAGGATTGAAACAAATCCTGCGGGGCTGAGGCAGCTGGGAAGTGAAATGAACAAGATCAGCAGGCTGCTGCTGAGGAGTGAAATAGACCCTGAGCTGCAGCAGGGAACAGTGACCGGATCCAGGCCCCCCTACAGCACAAGCAGCAGGGGGATGGAGATGGAAGGGGGACTTTTCCCAAGCAGCTGCCCTGGGGAATTCACCCAACACCCACTTGGCAGGAAGTGCTTGTGTTGTCAGGAAGGCGGCCTCTAAACGTCTGGCTGCCTTGTTAATTTTGCCTGTGCTGGGGCAGGAAAGTGACTGGGATGCTGCTCATACTTAAGAAAGGGTCTGGTGAGGTTAAATCTTTAAACTTGGCTTGTGTGGGACCCTGGTAGGTGTTTGGATCCAGCCTCCACCCCAGCAAAATCCTCCCCCTGCTGGAGCCCCCATCACTATTCCCTACTGCAGCTCAGGGTCTATTTCACTCCCCATGGGCTGACTGCTGCTCTTGTTTCTTTTGCTTCCCAGTCGAGGAGTAAAATAGACCATTTCTGTCAAAGTCACAGCAGCAAACAGTGACCGGATTCAGCCCCTCCCCCACAGCAAAATCCTCACCCTGTCCAAGTCCCCAACACTTACCAGGGACAGCAGCAATGTCAGAGCTTGCAACCATGTGCAGCTTAAATTGGTGTTTAAACTCTAGTCTAAACTTGAATCCCTGCACCACCAGGGCTAAAAGGGAGCTGAAAGTGATAAGAAAGAGGATGAGCAGAGCAGCAGCAAGGCAGATCACCCCCAGGGGGAAGAAGGGGTCTTTCCTCAAGCAGCTGCCCTGGGGAAGTCACCCAACACCCACTTCTATCCTGCCAGCTGGGGGCCAGGGAAGTACTTGCATTGCCAGGAAGGCAGCAGCCAGATGCTTTCACTGTCCACTGGGAAGCATTTCCCTGCCTCTCAGCCGACAGGATACAAGTGGGTGTTGGGTGACATCCCTGGGGCAGCTGCTTGGGGAAGGAAACAATCTGATTGCCAATGATGAAATCAGGAAGGAATTTTTCCCAGTTGGTACCTCTTTTTACCTTTAAAAAAAAGGGTTTTTTTAGGATAAAGACCGGTTTTTTGCCTCTGAAGAAGTAACCAACAGGGGAAAAAAATGGAAAAATGTGTGTCATGTTGTTTATAATGTGTTATGTATATATGTATCACATTAAGCAAAAGACATAAACGCGCACACACACTTATAGGCTGAAGTGGTTTCAATAATATGAACGCAGTAGTGTATACAATAATAAATGTGCATAGAGTATAACAACTACAAAAAAACTGGAGGAAATTCCTACCCAAAAAACCCCTATCTGGATAAGCAGATAAGGTAAGGTCCTTTCCTGCCCTAAAATCCCTATTCAAAGCAGGGACCGAGTTGCATTCCCTGTGGGGGCGGGGTCTTGGGAGGGGAATTACCAAGATCTTCCCTATATCAGCTGGGACAACTGAGTGGAGCTTGGAGGCACTGAGGCAGCAGCACAAGCAAGGCTGGGGCATTTGGCAGAGCTGGCAGAACCTGTGGAGCAAGTGTCACCTCCCCCCACCCATGGACATGGTAGGAGAGTGGAAGCAAGGGTGTGTGTGCTCACAGGAGGCTGGTAAAAAGCCAAGGGACACTGCTCCCTTGCCCCCCCCCCCCCTTGTGGGGGCAGGGTCTGGGGAGGGGAATTACCAGGATCCTCCCTATATCAGCTGGAACAGCCAGAGGCATGTGCTGGGGGTGTGGGTCGAAGGAGCATGGTCAAAGGGGCCTGCCCTTTGACCGTGCCCCTTCGGCTGGGCCAGGAGGTTGGGGCAGAGTGGTCATTGGCTTGTTTGAAGCCCCCGGTGAGAGAGGGGTGGAGATGAAGGACATCTTCCAGCACGGGATGGAAGAAAGAATAGTATGGAGCCAACTCCCTGGTGTGAGCAGGGAGCGGTATGGAGATGGACCAGTATGAATCTTTGAGGGGAATGCTATGTTTAATTAATTGTGTGTGATGAACTGTAAGTAAAGTAAGCTTTATTAACAGACACTAGCCTTCGCCATGGCCCCACACTTTACATATACACAATTAAACCAAACAGAATAAAACCACTCTTAAACAAAAACCTTGCTCCTTGACATATCGCCCGCCCACTGACATAAGTATTGGAAGAGCAAAAGGCAAATTTCTAGACTGTTTCCCAAAAAATACAAGCTAATTGTCTAACAAAGCACTCTTGTTTCTGTACACATATAACATCACATCACATATATCAAATTAGGCCTCTTTCGTTTGAATCCCTTGCATCAAAGGGGTCAACCCCCTAATTAGAACTAGACGAACAATGGCCTCACTAGCCAATCTATAGAGAAAAGGATACCTGCTTTGGGATGAGAACCTACTTCATCCAGGCTCATCCCTATCCTATCATATAGTCTCTACTCTAATTTTCAAAGCAAGCTGCACAAAGGTGGCAACAGCGGTAAGTTCCTCTGCCCTGGACAAGCTCAATATATATTTTATTCTATACGCCAAGGCCCAGTACTCTTTCCCCTGCAGCAGTGGAAAAATCCAAACTTCCCTAAGGTTATCTTACAGTGGACAATTAAAGAGAATGTGGTCTATTGTCTCCACATTACCCAAACTGCAGATACACCTACGGCAGTCCTTTGGTAAGGCGTTGTACCGGGCATGGGTCACGGCGGTCTCGATGAGCTGAAGCCGGATCCTGGCATAGTTTCTGCGCAGTTCCCGGGAGTTTAATACATCTAAGTATACCTCCAGGCCAAAAGGTTCTTTAACACGGCCATACCATGGTGCTGCCCTTCAGCCCACCAGGGCCGCCATGTCCTCCTGCCTGCCTGCCTATATCCAATAGCCATTCCATTACCAGCCTTTTCTGCTGCGCTGGGGGTAATTGCCATACTGCCTGCACAGAGAGTCTGGCCTTGGCTAAAAACATAAGAAGAGAGCCAAGCCATGGATACACTGCCCCACCAGTATTTTCCAGCATCTCTGTGAGGCACAGATGAGGCAATGCCTCGTCATCTTGGCGGAGGATACATAGCCACAAATTTACTAGTGCTTGCCTTTTTAGGGAGACAATTGAGACCACACCAGTTTCTGCCCTCATAACACAGCCTGGCACTGCTTGGGGGACCCCTACTAACTGCCGGAGGAATTTATTTTGGGCTATCTCTAGTCCTATAGCTTTCTCCTCTGGTACAATTTCTTGACCATATAGTAAAGCCGACTGAATTTTAGTTTCATATATCTTCAAGATTCTAGAAGTAGTAACTGCTATGGAACGTCTTGCCATTGCTAGGATTGCCCTAGAAAGGGGCCTTTGCTTTTCCTACTATGTACCTAGTATGTTCTTTCCATGTTCCATTTCTAGTGAATATCATCCCAAGGTTAGAAAGGAGCTCACTTGTTCCAAGGGCTGCCCCTGTAAGGTCCATCTATAATATTTGGTCCTTTTTCCCACCATCATGATCTTTGTTTTGGCAAGATTTATCTCCAGTCCTTTACTAGCACAGTACTCCCCACAAGTATCTAGCAGTGCTTTTAGCCCTCTTCTAGTTTGGGATAGAAGCACAGTGTCATCTGTGTACTGGAGGACAGGTAAAGCGCAGGACTTAATTTTTGGTGATGAACTGTGATGGGTTTAGGATGGGTATTTAAGGGTTGATTGAACTGTTATACTGTATTATCGTGTTCTGGGTCCCCTGTGTGGGATATAACCCAGTAATGTTATTTAATATATTATTGTGTTCTGGGTCCCCTGTATGGGATATAACCCAGTAATGTTGTTTTGTTGTTGTTGTTGTGAGCCACCTTGAGCTGACCTGAGGTCAGGAGAGTGTGGGATATAAATAAAAATATGATGATGATTCCTATGGATGGAATTCACTGCATTGGGATTCCTACCCAAAAACCCCTATCCTACCCTTTCCAACCAACCCAAACAACCTTTTGGGAAGGAATACAATTATCCTACCAAATAAACCCCTACCCAACCATTTCTAACTATCCCCAAACTCTTTCAGAAATAATTTTGAAAGTGAATTAGCATCCTTCCCCACAAAACCACTTGAAATGTACATCACTAACAATTCCAATCAACCACCAACAAGCATGAAAATTGAAAGTTAAGGCAGGAATGAAGGAGTGAAGTTACAGATGCCAGGGTAAAACTTTCACACACCTAATCTTCCTTGCCATGAAAGGATCTGGTGTACTACACATGACTCACTAATATATATGAAGTGTGTATGTCTCTGCTTTTGTATGGGGTGCTACGTGATGTACCACTATGTGCATGTGCACCCGCCTTAACTTGCCACCCATGCCAGCAGTTGTAATGTACCATCATTTCATGTTTTGACAAAATGCCCGTATTTTACCAGGCTGTGGGTGGTGATTGAAAAATGGGTCATTGAAGAACCAGCATAACTAACTAGGGACGGGACTACCGGTTTTTCCGGTATCCGATAATGCCAGTACTGGGCGTACCGGCATTATTGGATTAAACCCGGTAATCCGGCCCGGTTACTGGATTTTTTTTTTTACATTGTGGCCATTCAAATGAATGACAGTGCCCCATTGAAATCAATGGAATAAATCCGATACTGGTATACTGGATTTAATCCGGGAATCCGGTTTTTTGAAAACTGGTATCCGGTAAATCCGGTAGCCGGTAATTGCCCTGGGGTCCCACTCTATAACTAACACATGTTTGCAATATCGTAATAACTATCTTTATCAAGGTCCTGGAGACCCAATTCAATTCAACTAACTTACAGTTGTTAATGGCTGGTAAGTTAAGGCTGGATAAGGGTTTATTTGTTAGGATAATTATATTCTTTTCCAAAGGGTTGTTTGGAAAGGGTAGGATAGGTTTTTTGGGTAGGAAAGGGTTTTTTGGGTAGGAAAGTGTTTTAACTTAACTGCTTAACCCGATACGGTTGGTTTTTTTGGTAGGAATAATGCAGTAGTATTACCACGCTGTTAAGAGAACAGGCTTTGAGCCTGAGAACTGAACCAGTTAATATTCCATTTAATTACTACAAGCTAAATACACACCAAGAAAGTTAGGAAATTAATTTGTGTGATGAAATCTCTACTGACACACAGCTCAGCATAGAAATTAACTAGATGTTCATTTCCAAGGCACTGGTATCACCTCTGTTGAAATCCCTGTATAACGTGTGTATTTTTGGTGGGTATATGTTTCTGAAATATTAGCATGAATAGTGACTGGTGTTATTTTTGTTAACAATATTGTATCTAGTGTACAGTTTCCTCTTAAAAACCAGAAGTGGCCTTACATGACTTTCATATTGACTTTTTTGAAACAATATCATGGTATTGTGGGTATATGCTAGTACAGGTTGTCATATGGCATGGAAATTTCCAAAGTAGCTAAGTGAGTAATTCACAGGAACCTAGGACTCCAACCCACTCTTCTAAGTAAGACCTTTTGAAAAATTTACCTCTGTGCCCTAACTCGGTAAAATTTCAGAGGAGCTACTCATATGGATACTTAGCCTAGGATCGGCGAGGCCAGAGAGGTGGGTGGCAGTGTCACCCTGGACTTTCGAAGGCATCTGGTGCCTAATTAATATAATATAGAGACTGTCCATCTTGTGTTAGAAGCCAGGGATAGATGGGGGATTCTGCTAGTATACTGACAACTCTGCTGCACAGTAGAGTCCCTAACTGAGGTGGTTGAGTCGGCCTCACAGGGCTAACAGCTGATATGTAAACAAAGCCTGCAGAGAAAGAACTGCAGGTGTTTGTGAGTCACCCTGCAAGGAGGGGAGGCGACAAACAGCCTTCTCCTGCTGTTCCACCCCTCCCTCTAGCTTTCCACTCACTGACCAGAGAGCTAGAGGGAGGCAGGGACTCAGAGGATCTCCCCAATCCCTCAGGGAGCATGCACTGGGTGCTTTCTGGGGGATTGGGGAGGGAGCTGGGGCGGTGCCAGGTGCTCCTTGGCTGGGTTCCTATGAAGAAACCCAGCCAATCAGCAAGGCCTAGGGGGCATGTCAGGGCGCCTTTTCTAAACACTCTGGCCACCCCATAGCTCCTCTTTCTCCTCCTGGCCCCTGCCCTACCAGATTGGGAGGAGGTAAAGAGCTCACTCCTCCTTCCTTCTTCCTCCCTAAGTTCAATGGAGGGGAGGGGGAAGAGAGAGAGAGAGCTCCTCCTCCCCTTTTTTACAAGAGGGGAGGGTCCAGGGACTTGTTTGAAGTCTCTGGCCTCATTGTTTGAAGGGAAGAACAACAGAAAGTGGTTATCCGAGTTAGACTAGAGTGATCAGGAGGACTCATCCTTTCAGAAACCTGGTATGTCTTCAAAAAACAAAACCCCTGCCCTGATCTCCTGTATATTGTGTGTTTACTTGTGCTTTCTTTTGCCCTCTTCTCCCCCCACCCCCTGCTTGCATTACAGGCAGGGGCAATTACTAATTTTGTGAGCCCAGTTAAAAGGGCTGTGCTGCCTCGCCTCCTATTTAATATATTTCCTTGGTCCTTGCTGTTTTTCACCCTGTGTGACGCTCTGGGTGTTTTTAAACATAAAGATCAGATGTCACAACCCCTAAGCGCTTGTTTGGCTGTTGTGTGTAAGCACCATAACAATCCCAACACCAATTTGGCCACCAGTTGAACACGCGATGTGAACAACATTATATTCCAAGGACAATTTGCGTATTCTGGCTGAACACGTGGCCAACATTGTGTGGCGTGTTAGCAGGTACAGCATGGGGAATGAGGTGACAGCGCTTGTATGCTGAGATCAGGTGGTGAGCAAAACACCAATTTGCCCCAAGATAGGTTGTGTGTCTAAACAGTGCCATATGGTGAACACAGGGCCAAACCGGTCCATATCAAGGTCAAAACACACATTCAGACACCTGTTGACGTTATGTCTAAAGACACCCTCTGTCACCCTAACTGTCTGCTTTTTTTTTTTTTTTTTTGGAGGGGGCTTGATTGGAAGGGTTTCTAATCTTTGCTGGAATGCTCACTGCATTTAAAATGGCCCCTCTTTCAGTGCCAGTTTCAAGGCTTTTCTGCTGCAAGAAGGCCACCATGCCACATGTTGGTTTACTAATAGCTAGTCTTTGCATACATGTGTGTTCCCTGTCTGGTTGCAGCAGATGCCTTTTACATTGCATGTTTAGTTTTCAGCAGAACTGTGTAGCATGTTCTGGGGGACAAGTGGAACTTCATGCTGCTGCTTTTGTGGTGTGCTAAAGACTTAACATAATATTGTTGGCTTGAGATGGTTTGGTTTGCTTCCCCTGTGTTTTCATGTGCACTGCTGGGGTTCCCTCTCCTCTCCCTCTGCCTGCTAGTAGTGCTTGTATGGGACACCGATTGGACTGGGAGATAAAGCTGTTTGTAAACAAACAACTTCTCCCCATGTAAGTGATCAGAAGGCTGTTGCCTTGTAAAGAAGGTTCTTCGAGATGGCTTTTAACATTCTCAACCCCCTGAGCAAAAGGAAAGAAGAAAAATTAGGGTGATGTTCCACAAAGGATGTTATAAAAGCATAGAAATTATCCATCTCACCCTTGTTGGAGAAGCCATCCTATACATGCAGGAGAGTTTTAAGGCACTCCACAAATTTTTGTGAACCTAAGAGACCTATAATGCCATGAACCTTCATCATTGCCATGATTTTATAAGACTAAGCAATGAAATACCCCTGAGGAACAGTGTTCAGTACACCTAAAATGCACTGGGTTTGTTTTTATTTACATTCACTGCATATGATTGAGGTTTTTTTATTATATTTGTGCTCACAGCAGTTTCATTTTGTGTGGCTGTGCATAAATTTGTTGTTTATGAATTGTATAAGATTATATAAAGTTTACATTGTGTTACACATTTTAATTAGACTGTTTTTTGGTGTCAGCTCTTCTTTCTGGCTTTTGCAGTTGTATTTTGTTATCACCACTTCCTTTTTCTTCCCCTTTTTTTGGGTTTCTTCTGATAACTAATTGAGAGAGGGTCATGGCGGCCATAAACTCACGCTCCACCCCACCAAGACTGGCAGTGGCGTGAATATTGAAGTCCCTCAAGCCCAATGCCCCTTACCCCAAAATCCCCCAGTATACAAAAACTTCCCTGGGGTCACAATTCCCCCTCTCACCAGATAATCAACTGCATCAAAGGCCACTGAAAGGTCTAACAAGATCAACAAGGCACAGTTCCCTTTGCCAATCTCCAGGTGTAGATCATTGACCAAGGCCACAAACGCAACCCCCCTCCTCCCCTCTGTTTTCTCCTTCTCCTCCCCTGACTCTGACATCTCGGCTCTCAACACCTCTCTCTCCTCAATTCTTGACTCTCTTGCCCCCCTCTCTTCCTGCCCTGTCTGGCCCCTAAACCCCCGCCCCTGGCTCACCCCTAATGTCCTCTACCTCCGCTCCTGCACCCGGGCTGCCGAACACCTCTGGCGCAAATCCCGCTCCCTCCCTGACTTCCTCCACTACAAATTCTCCCTCTCCGCCCTCTCCTCAGCTATCTCCCTGACTAGGCAACACTATTATGCCTCCAGGATTGATTCTTTCTCTCACGACCCTTGCCACCTCTTTTCTACTTTTGACTCCCTCCCTAAACCCCCCTGCCCTCCTCTGCCCTCTTCCCTTGCTGCTCAGGCTCTTGCGTCATTCTTCACCTCAAAGATTGACAAGATTCGTCAGGACATTGCCTCCCACCCACCTCCTCTTCCCGCTCCCGTACCACCCCCTCCCCCTCTGCCCTCTCTCCTCACATCCTTCCCTCCTGCCTCTCT
>QEPC01009728.1:104507-123380 GCA_003113815.1 Sphenodon punctatus
TCGACCTCCCCCTCCCTTCCCCTCTCGGTTGGGGTTCCCCAAGGTTCTGTCCTTGGCCCTCTCCTCTTCTCTATCTACACCCTGTCCCTTGGCAAAATTATTGCCTCCCACGGATTCCAATACCATCTCTATGCTGATGACACCCAACTCTATCTCTCTACCCCCTCTCTCTCCTCCTCTATCTGCTCACGCCTCGTCGACTGCCTCTCTGATATTTCAGCCTGGATGTCCTGACGTCAACTCAAACTAAACATGGCCAAGACTGAACTCCTCATTTTTCCTCCATCCCCCTCCTCTCCCTCTAACCTGACCATTTGCATTGATGGGGTCACCATCCGTCTAACCCCGTCTAACCCCATACCCCCCAAAAAACCTTCACCCCCTCACCCATCTCCCCCGCCAAATGCCTGGTGGAACAGCCAGGTCGTACAACTTCTCCGAAAAGAGTGGAGACTTCAGTTGATATGGATGGATTTTAGATAAGGCTCCTTTAAGCATGACCAATGGTGGAAATGGATGTGACAGCAGACTGCTGTGGTCAGCTTTGTCACACTTTGGACTGGGCCTCACCTGCACATATGTGAAGGTTGACCTGGGATCGCCCAGGACGTGTCGGTGGGAAGATGTGACCTGGACCTTAACCTTGACACACATCCCAGGCCAAGGCCCACTAAAGTGGGCAACAGTGGGCTGTCATGTCTGTTGCTGCTGGAAGACATGGCCTGTATCGGGGTCTGCCATGGCTGGTTGCCATGATGGGCTGTTATTGGCCGTGATGGCTTCCCATCATGGTGGGTGGTGGGGCCTGGGTGCAGCTCAGGGGTGGGGCTGACTGAACGCATGTTCATGCATCTTCCCCCAACCCCCAGGACCCATCTGCATGCATGTTTGTTCTGCGGCACAACCTGGTCTGGACTGTATCCACCATAGCTTCCTGGACCGGATCGCTTTTCCCCCTCAGGCACAATGGCTGCAAGCATATCTTTTAACCTTCTCCACCTCTCATAATAAAATCTTATATTCGGATGCAGTCACATGATTCCAAGAATTTGAGCTCTCATCAAAATGGGTAAAAACAGATGAGATGGTGACCCACGTTGGCCCACATAGGTCTGGGACTTCCCTGTTCATCTGTTCCTGTACCGCCAGATGTTGTTCCAGGATGCCCTGGGGTGGGTAGGTGGCTGGCACAGGATATGTCCTGTGGAAACTCTCCGAGGCACATCCTAGGCCAAAGCTTCCAATGCGGGCCAGTGCAGGCCCATATGTCTATTTGACCCCATCTATCCCAGCCACAGGGTGGGGGCTACCATGACTGTGCACCATGGATGATTGCCATGACTACCTGTCATGATGGGGCTCTGGGAACAGGGCAGGGGTATGGCTGTCTGTCCAATCGGGAAGTGGGGATGGTGGGATGGCGCTCCAGCAACCAGGGGTTGCAGGTACGTCTGTGCAGTGCCACCCATCTACATGGGAAGTGGTGGCTGCCATAGCCTTCCCCAGGTTGGTGCAGTGTGCCACCTCAACAGCAGCATGTTTGTTTTCACCCAATTCCTATGACCTAAAATGAGTCTGGTGTTTGGGCAGTGTTGCAGGTATTCTTCCGTCTCTGTTCCCAGGATGAGTTGGCTTAGACAATTAGCATGAGTAGCTGATATGAGCCCAGGTGCAAGGTCCTACTAATCCAGTCTAATATTACTGTACAAAATTAATCCACTAAATGTTCTGATGTAGACACACATTCTTTAGAATATAACTGTATAATATAGTTATAAAAATATCTTAAAATTTGCATTTTTTTATATTGTTGAGAAAAGCATCCAAGCCTCCACTATGGTAACCTTTCATAGTTTGTGTTTTAAGTAGGCTGTAGTATTTTCATCCTGTTCTGCTTTTCAGATTTCAAAAGCCTAGACAAGAAAGTTATTTTGCTTAAATGAGGGTAGAAAGAAGTCTAGAAAGTAAACTGTGTATGGAGTTGAGGGTTGATTTTGAGAATCAACCCTCAGGTTGATTGTTGCAACCTGACAATCCAGGCACAGCAGGGGGTCCAGAAGCACTTCAGCGCTGTGAACCTGATTGATCAGAGGGGTCCGGACTTCATCAGTAACAGGAGTCCCAATCCCCTCCAGGTCACATGGCTGGCCAACCATCATCACCTCGGACTTGCCTGGATTCAGCCTCAGTTGGCTGATCCTCATCAAATGATGAGCCACCAGGTTTCTTTCTTTCTTTTTTCTTTTTTAAATAGAAACAAAAAAACCAATAATTCGGACATTGAGTGAAAACAGACATGACGCTAACCACCCTTTAACCACCCTTGGTGGTTATTTATGCATGTTGCAGGGCTATATTGATGCCCTATGCAGCCCTGCAACATGCATAAATGACCACCGAGGGTGGTTAAAGGGTGGTTAGCGTCATGTCTGTTTTCACCCATTGATGTAAGCAAGCTGCATTCAGAACAGGGCAGTCTTTTTTGGCGTGGTAGCTAATTTTAATACATTATTGTGTGGGTCTGCTCTAACAGGATGTTTGTTTTTTCTGTCCAAATATTCAGTGGACACAGATGTGAGATTCCTCCTAGAGAGGCTTGATTTCTACTGAAGCTATATAAAGCAATTGCTAATTCTCTTCACTACACTATGCTGACAGAAGTTCAGCAGAGGTTGCTGTCAAGGTGGTGGTTATTGTACAGTCAGCAGCCACTGCAATTGCTGATGTTGTTTCTCTCTAGTCTCTCAGCAACAGACAACATATGGTGAAATCAATATACTTTTGCAGCACAGCCAATTGAAAGTACAGTAGTGTACAACAGTCCAAACTTCTTGATGAAGGTTTTAATTTGGTACTTATTTGATTAAATCAAACGGGAAAAGAGAGACTTGAAAATATATATTTTTTACTGACTTCCAATAAATAAATAAATAAATAAATATTTCCCCTTCAAGGTTTGAATGATTTTTATTATCATACAGGTATTTAGCTCAATTCAACTCAAATATTCATCAGTTTGGCTATGTTCCCTTCACCATAAAATAACAAACAAACAAAAACATATTAAACAAAATACAATTCAATCATACAATACAACCCATAAATAGGGATTTTAAAGACACCTTTTGATAAATATAATATTCTATCTTTCTAAAACTAACCTTCAGCCAGTAATTAATCTTGAAGATAAATCTTATAACCTTCACAGACTGACTTAAAATAATAAAAAACCCTGCTAGAAAGGGGGGAGGGAAGGGGGAGTCTGCATTTCAGATTTAAACTTTATTGCAAAGCTTCCCAATGAAGGAAGAGTCCTTCATACACAGGATTGGCCAAGCAGAGCATTCTGCCTTTGAAATGCTGCTGCACAGAATTTGGCTACACTTTACGTGATAATGGCATCCCTGTCAGCCAGAAGATGTGTTAATAACATCTCCTGGCTGCATGGAGGGATTCTGTCCACAATCAGTTCCACCAACCAAGTTCGCAAATCTTTATACAATGAGCAATAGGGATGTGCGAACGTGGTTCGGCCGTTCGGTGTTTGGCCCGAGCTCTGCCCGTTCAGATGGCCAAACCAAACACCCAAAGTTCCCAAACAGTTTGGCTGCATTCAGATTAGTTTGGCGGCGTTCAGATGGGAAAAACACTGGGTGGAAGGCCCGGGGGGTGGGGGGGGAGACTTCCTGGCTCCAGGGGTGGAGAGGCTTGGACTAGCAGTCAGCCTGCCCAATCATCATCCCTCTTTTTCTCAGACCACTGACTTTGCAGTCTGCGATTGGCCACGGCCTAGGCTGCACGGAGCCAATGGGACTTCTGGTTAGGTGGGCGCAGAAAGTAACAAAAGTCATTGCCCTCCCCTCTTCCAACTCCTTCTGAGCTAGCCACTGATCCTGTCAGCAGGCATTTTCAGAAGTCTCCCTCTCCCAGCAGTTTGTGTACCTCCCAATCCATTGCCATCCTCCCCCTATTTCCACACATTTACCTCCGTAGTTTCATTTAATTAGATTAGATTAGATAAATTTAGCTGTTTTTTTGTTTTTTTACCCCTCCCTGTGTTCTTTCTCCCTACCATCCATTGAATCCTTCCCTCCTCCCTTTATATATTCCATTCCTGACTCCCTTCCCCTGTTTTTGGATTTATTTAGAGTAGCATTAGCTTGATTTAGCTTTCATTTCAGTTTTGTACCCCTCCCTGTGTTGTTTGTTGTGAGCTGTTTGTGCCCCCCCATCCCTGTGTGTGTGTGTGGGTGGATGGATGGATGGATGGATAGATAGATAGATGTAGGAGTTAGCTTAGTTATAGAGATAGATAGAGATAGTGTGTAGTGATTCAATTTTAATATTGTATAGTGTGTTTGTAGGACTAGGCCTTTGTAGATATTAGATAATATTCCATTTAGTTCCATAGGTTTTAGAACAGTTAATAGCAGTTAGAGTTAATGTAGATATGAATAATAATAATAAAATCTTTGTGTGCATTCTTCGAGTGGGAGAAATGGAGAAGGTAAGCAGGAGAGGCCAGTCTGCTGCCCATAAGATGGGCAATGGGGCACGTGGCAGAGGTGGCAGGGGCCATGCCAGTGAAGTGGTAGCAGGTATCAGCAGCAGCCCGAGCCCATCACTACGCCCCAAACTGCACAGGTCTGATTTTGACAGTTGGACTTCAGAGGCTCCCAGCAGTGGTACTAGCCGGGGTGTGGTTTGGCGGCGCCTCCTGCCAGTGTCCTCCACTGCCACGCAGGGCACTTTCTTGTCCTGCCCACCAACGAGTGTCCCCCCTCTAAGGTGGGGGACATATGCTCGCTGCACCACCTGAGACTGGGGGTCAAGTTGGTGGAGCAGTTGCTGTTCATCAAGGTGAACCTTCCGCTGCTGGGATTTCCCGAGCTGCCCCTGGACATGGGTTGATGGTGCAATGGCACATGCCATCCCATGCCAGGAGAAGTCTTGGGACAGGGATCCTCTTCAATCTGGGCTGCTCCTGCTGAGGTGCTGTCCTTGCCTTCCACTGCTCATGCCACTCCTCCTTTCTGCTGCTGCTGTCTCTGCTGTACCATAGGGTTCTGCTACCGGGCAATCCAATGTCTGCTGCTGCTCCACCGATGCCTGGCAGCCTGCAATGCCTGGCCAAGTAGGAGTGCCAGACCATCCACCAAGCCCCAAGCCTTCCCAGCCTCTGCTGCTGCCTCTGGGTCTTAGATGGCCAGCCCTGGTGCTACGGGCACTCCCAGGGGCCAAGCACTGAGCCTGCCTGCCTGGGCAACCCAAGGTGTCAAGCGCCAAACCTTCCCAGTCTCTGCTGCTTCTGGGTCTCCGACGGCCAGACCCGGGGCCACAGGCACCCCTGGGGACAAGTGCCAAGCCTGCCTTTCTGGGCAACCTGGGGTGCCAAGCGCTGAGCCTTCCTGGTCTCTGCTGCTGCTACTGCTGCTGCTGTATCTCCGACAGCCTGCCATGGCACCACGGGCCCCCCCTGGGGGTCCCTGGAGCAGCCCAAGCCTCCTGGCGGCACCGAACTCCACTGAACGTTTGGGGGATCCAAACTCCGCTGGACCGAACCCACGAACCCATACTAGATTTTTAGTCCAAACAGCCTAATGCTCGAACATCCGAACTCTGTCCTGTTTGCACATCCCTAATGAGCAATCTAAAAGGACGTGACCAATAGATTCAATTTTAGGATAATTGCAAAATCGGCAAGTCCTCAGTTTATCTGTGAGACTCACATATCTGCCCCACAAGACAATAGAGGGGAATAGGTTAAATCTGGCCAGTGAAAAGGGAATCCTTAGTTTGGCATCCAAGGACATAAGATAATTCGCTACTTTTGGGCTCCAGGGAAATAAATAAATGATAAATAGCTGTCAGACATTGATTAGGTAGTGCTTCCCGTCTAAGCTGAAGCTCCTGATCCTCAATTCTTGAATTGAATTGATCAAATCGCAACCCCTATTACAATCCAAATGGGCAAAGAAATCCTGTGAGTAGCCCAACTGTGAGAATAACCCTCCCCCTGGGTCCCTCTCATGCTATTCCAAATGCGGCCTGGGAAAGGGGTTCATGCAGCTGAAAAAGAAACTGAATCCAAACCTTTAGAAATGCACCCATGACCAATGACGCAATGGGGCAGAAAGCTGTTTCAACTCTAATCAGAGCCGCCGGAGCACCACGGGGACCTGCAAAATTGACCTTAAAAAGACATTTTGTAGGGTTTTGAGTTCAGCAAAAAACTGCCTCCCCCCCACAGACCTGGATGCCATAAAGTAATTGTGGGATAACCTTACTCCGAATAGCCAGGCCCACCAACTTCCCCCCGCCCCCCCCCACATGAGAAAAAGAAACTAAGAATCCCCTTGCACAGAGCATTTGCCTTGGCCATAGCCATTTTATAATGAGCCCTCTTGGAGGCAGACCTAGAAAATGTCACACCCAAATAGATATAAGAATCAACCTGCATAATTGCATGTTCAGTCATAAACCAGGAGTGATTTTTCTGCCCAGGACGTACCACCAATACCTTTGCTTTAACATAGTTAACTACCAGAAGTTCATCTTGGCAGAAGGAGGAAAAGTCCCTCATTAAACATCTCAGAACCGTATCATCCTCATAGAGCAGAGCAGATATGGTATAAGGGGTCAGGTGGACTGGATGATTGGACCCCTAATAACTTCCACAACCGTGTCAATATAGAGATTGAAGAGTATGGGCGCCAAGAGGTACCCTTGTCAAACCCCTCTGTCCACTGAGACAGGGTGTGAAAGCAATTCCCTCCTGTTAACTCTAACCTGCATCGATAGCCCCTGATGTAATTGGATCATCAGGAATAAAAGCCGGTGATCAATAGAGGTCCAGCCCAATTTCAAGCACAGCCGCTCTCTACAAACTGTGTCAAACGCAGATTTAAGGTCCACGGAACACAGATATAAAGAAGCACCCAATTTAGCAAATTTAATTAGCCACAGTAGTTAGATGAAGTGCATCAAAGAAAAAGCACAATAAGGCCAACTATTATTGCAAGTGGAATCTTAAATGGACTTAACTTCTTTAGATAATGGAAGAACTTCTCTTGGCTTCAGTGGTCTCTGGATGAGGCCAATGCATTGTTTACAAAGACAGACATTCGTTTTCAGTGGTTATATCTATCCTTCATAAAAGCAAAAGCTGATTTTTGTGAATGCTGCAACAATGCTTTGACAACAGCGTCCTCTGTGGTTGTTCGTAAATAAGACTGTAGCCCGTTGGAGTCTGGGTTAAATCTGTGTAGCCCCCACTCACATGTTTAGTGTGTCCAGCCTAATAAATGGGCATCCCCCTGCATATATTTCATGTACTTAGGGGCAGCCCCCACTGGTAATGCCTGTGAGAGTGGAGAGAAGGGCAGGAAGCGGTTGCTCCTCGGATGCTCTAGGATTTTCACCCATGACACTACGGTGCTGGAAGAACTGTATGTACAGAGGCCCTGCATGTGTAGAGGTGCTGCATGCAACCTAATTGATGGGAAGTCACATTAGTCCACATTTGCCTGCATGGCAGGCGCCATGCATTCCAAGATCCTGCCATGAGTGGGGACTGTGTGTCCGTCCGGTAGGTGGTGGTGAACACCTAATAAACGGGCAGGTGGACACCCACCTGGTGTGGGGTATTATGGGCTATTGTCTCATTTAACACCCTATGTTTCTTACAGGCACTCTGCATACCTGACATATTTAATGTGCCCGCTTCTAATTGTATTTCATGTTTTTACCTTCTTTTCTTTTTCTTTTTCTTTTTTATCTCTACTTTATTACATTAACCAAGCAGTTTATATTTTTGAGTATCTTTTCTGTTAAATTAGATATAATTATTCCTTTTAAAATTTGGGGCATAGGAGAGAAACTGGTAGGAGTTGCAGAACCATGCATATAACTTTTGAGGTGGTAAGGCATCTTGGCAAACGTCAAGCAAAGATACCTTTGCTTGCTATAATCAACACACAGCAGCCATTAGCTAACTTAGCCTCTCAGGCTATTTTGGTCTTAATCATCCTTCTTTTCATGATGACAATGAAATGGCATGGTTTCAATTTAAATTCGACAAGCATAGGATTTTCCATTTCATTTTTTCAAGTGTATTATCTGAGTGAAATCATGAAAGAAAAAGTTCCTTATTCTGAATTTGACTTTGTGCTTCTTGTTACAGTTATAGAGATGCAAATTCAATAATAAATTGAAATTGAATTTTATTCTCCTGCTATACATTGGGAAGGAGAGGGAGAGAAAAGGTGTTTTAACATTATTAGAGCTAGATTTTTACCAGCATAAAGTCCAATGTGCTTAATTTTCAGAATTATCATTCTGGTAGAGGCAATATATATATATATATAATATATATTGCCTGTACCATTTCCTGTACCATATATTGCCTGTACCATAGTATATGCCATTTCATTGTCATTGTGTGTGTATGTATGTATGTGTATATATATATATATATAGTTTTAGGAAGGAAGAAGTGAAACTCTAGCCTATAGACTAATGATTTGGGGATTTATTTATTTTAGATTTCTTGGCCTCCCGCTCCTGCTGTAGCAGCTCTGGATGACTCGCAACATATTAAAGCCATAAAAAAAAATGTAAACATAAATAACACAAGCAATAAATAAACAAAATATAAATGTGTAAAAACAGCAATAAAAATGCCCTAAGGTGGAGCTAAAAAGACCCCACTCCCCTCTCAACCCATCACCTGTCTCCCTGGCCAAAAGGCTGGCAGAACAGCCAGGTCTTACACTGTCTTTGGAAAGAGGGAAGGTCTGGGGTCAAGTGGACTTCTGTCGGGAGGGAGTTCCTCAGCCTTGGAGCCCATTCAGATGTGTGTTTAAATCGCACAGCTGCGGCGGTGGCATCATGCGATTTAAAGAACCCCGCACTTCCGGGTTGGTGTGAATGCGGTGAGCGCGCACATTTCCACCTAGCCTGAATTTTTGGAGCGCGGTTTGAAAAGCTGCTCGGAGCAGCTGTGCGATTTAAATACACGTCTGAATGAGCCCTTGGTGTGGTCACCAAGAACACCCTCCTCATCGTCATCCCCCAAGAGACTTGGGGGACCCCAAGGAGGGCACTCCCAGCTGACCGCAGGGGCTGATCCAGGACCCAGGAGTTAAGGCAATCCCACAGATAGGTGGGGTCCAAGCTGTGTAGGGATTTATAGGTCAAAACCCAACACCTTGAATAGGGCCTGGAAGACTATAGGCAGCCAGTGCAGAGATTAGAGCACTGGTGTAATGTGCTTGTGGTGACCCATCCCTGTAAGGAGGTGGTCCACCGCATTCTTCACCAGCTGCATTTTCTGGACCATCACCAAGGGTAGCCCCATGTAGTATGCATTATAGTAGTCCAGTCTCAAGGTGATGAAGGCATGGATAATGGTTGCTAGGTCAGAGTCGGAGAAGTATGGCCAAAGCTGCCGCATCAGATGTAATTGGTGAAATGCACCCATCGCTAAAGTCTCCACTTGGACATCCAGGCAGACAATTCTCTTGGATAACAAATACAGAAATGTTAGTATTTCCACCCCAAATGACTTAAACACCAATTCTCTTGGATAATATATATATATATATATATATATATATATATATATATNAGAGGGCATGGCTATTGGGGTCATGATGGGACAGGGGAGATATGGTCCTAAGAAGGGGAAGGGGAGGTCGTTGAGGTGGGATAGATGCTTGTTGCTCCCCAAGCAGCGAAGCAGGTGGTTCTTGGTCAGAGGGTCCCCGATCCTGTGTTGGTGCTGTTAAATGCAAGATCGGTGGCTAATAAAGTGACAACAGTCCAGGAAACAATCCTGGACCATGACGCCGATCTCGTATGTATCACAGAAACCTGGCTGGACAAAGAATCTGAGTCTATTCTGGCTGATCTTGTTCCGGCTGCGTATTCTGTGCAACACCAGCCGCGGTTGGAGGGATGGGGGGGGAGGGGGAGGCAGTGTAGCTATGATTTTTAAGGAGGGATGGTCTATGAGCATGTATGTGGTGCAATCCATATTGGGTATCGAAGGTCTCCATCTTGTGTTTGATCTGACAGGGGACAGTTTGGGAGTGCTGCTGGTATACCATGCACCCACCTGTGCAGCAGCTTCCCTGCATGCTCTGGCAGAGGTGGTGTTGGGGGTGGTGTTGCGGTCCCCAAAGACAATAGTCTTGGGGGACCTCAACATTCATGCTGACACCACCCTTGGGAGAGCTGAGCATGAGTTCATGGCCGCCATGGCAACCATGGACCTGTCCCAGATGGTTATTGGCCCGACACATCAGGGAGGACACACCTTGGACCTTGTGTTTTGCACCTGCCTTGAGGTGGGTGTTCCGTTAGTAGGGGTTATATCAGCTGTGCCCTTGTCGTGGATGGACCATTACATCTTGCAGGCCTCGCTCCTAGCGCACGTCTGTCTTTTGAAGGGTGTTGAGCTGATTTGGATGGTTTGCCCCTGGAGGATGATGGAACCAGGACGGTTCCGGAATGCTCTGTCATTCGTGTGCTGAAGCCGATAGATTGCAGCATAGAGCCAGTTTACGAGCCTATGTCATGGCTATGTGGGCAGCAAAGAGGGAGTTCTTTGCTGCTCTCATAGCGTCCACAAAATCCCATCCAGCGGAGCTGTTCTGGGTGGTGCGGGGGCTGGTCAGTCCGGCCTCCCTCAATCTTGAACTGGAGTCATCTACTGACTGCTGCGACATGTTTGTGTATTATTTTGTGGACAAAATCGTTCGTATTCACCACGATTCTGATGCAGCATTTATTACACTAGGGGAACCAGAGGTTATGGAAACCTCGTCATGTCCAGTTTTCTGGGATCAGTTTCAGTCAGTGATGCCTGCCAATGTGGTGGATGTTCTTGGGGTAGTCAGGGCCACTTCTTGTGAATTAGATCGTTGCCCATCCTGGCTGGCTAAGATCTGCCAGGAGACAATGGGGCCATTGCTGGCTGGGGTGGGTCAGCACCTCCCTGTGGGAGAGCAGAGTGCTGGGCTGTCCCAAGGAGGCAGTGGTGTGCAGCTTCTGCTCAAGAAACCATTGCTTGATGCTGGCTTCCCTGCCAGCTATCAGCCTGTCTCTAACCTTCCCTTTTAAGGGAAGGTTATTGAAAGGGTAGTGGCTTGGCAGCTGCAGGGGCATCTTGATCATATCAGTTTTCTTGATCCCTCTCAGTCCAGCTTTTGTCTGGGTTATGGCACCGAGACTGTACTTGTGTCTTTGGTAGATGACCTGAGCCAAGATATGGATTGGGGTCATTCAACTCTGCTGATCCTGTTAGATCTGTCAGCTGCATTTGATACCGTTGATCATGAGATGTTGGTGATGCGCCTGTGGGACTGTGCAGGAGTGGGCGGGACTGTTCTTGAATGGTTCCACTCATTCCTGATCAGAAGAACCCAACGGGTGGTTCTCGGGGACTGTTTTTCATCATACTGAGACCTCTCATGTGGAGTTCCGCAGGGTTCTGTTCTGTCCCCTCTTCTGTTCAACGTATACATGCAGCCGCTCAGCGAGGTGATTAGGGGGTTTGGTGTACGGTGTCATCAATATGCTGATGACACCCAACTGTACCTCTCTTTTTCAACAGACCCAGGCCCGGCAGTCTTGGTGCTTACTCGGTGCCTGAATCCTGACAAGATGGAGGTGATGTTAGTGGGTAAGGCGATAGGATTGGTGGTCCCCATCATTGATGGGGTCTTTCCTCCACTGACCTCCCAGATATGGAGTCTAGGGGTGCCCCTCGATGCACAGCTCTGCCTGGGTCTCCAGTTGCATCTGGTGCAACGGCTTCAACCATTTGTTTCGGACTCTGACTCCATGCTTTCATCACCTCTCAACTAGACTACTGTAATGCACTCTACGTTGGGCTACTCATGGTGATGGCTCGGAAATTGCAGCTGGTGCAGAATGTGACGGCTCGTCTACTAGTGGGACTGGGCCACCGGGAGCATATTACACCAATGCTCCGCTCTCTGCACTGGCTTCTGGTGGTTTTATGAGCCTGATTCAAGATGTTGGTTTTAACCTATAAAGCCCTAAATGGTCTAGGCCCTGCCTATCTACGAGACCGCCTCACTCCCTGTGTCCTGGATCAGCCCCTGCCATCATCCGGGGATGCCCTGCTCAAGGTCCCCTGAGTTTCTCGGGTGGCCATGCAGGAGAGGGCATTCTCGATGGCTACGCCATGCCTAGGGAACTCACTTCCAGTGGGGGCCTGCCAGGCCCCGGACCTCCCTTCTTTTCAGAAAAGTTGCAAGGTCTGGCTTTCTGCCATGTGTTTGGTGAGGGAGAGGGGTGATGGGTGGGGGGGGCAGTTGTTTTCTCTGTTTCCTCCTTTATATGATGTTTTAATTTTTTCTATTGTTTTTTATTGTTGTAAGCCACCCCGAGCTACCTGTGACAGGAGGGGCGGGGTAATAAGTTTTAAAAATAAATAAATAAATAAAATATGGTCAGCTGTAAACCTGGAATGAAAAACCTTGGTGAGTGCTGCTTCCATGGGAAGCAGGGCATTTGCTGAGGTTCATGCAACATGGAAACATACCGACTTTCCTGATGTTTTTGCCACTTTTTGTAATTTTTTGCAAGTTAAACAGGGCTGCCATGGGTTCGTCCCAGGGGCTGTGGAGACACAAAATTTGCCAACTAAGCACCAGGGAAGTACTGGCAATTGCCATAAAACTGCAGAAACTTACCAGCTTTCCAGCTATTTTTGCCATTTTCTGTTACTTTTTGCAAGTCAAACAGGGCTACTACAGGTCGTTCCCAAGCCCCTTGTATACCAAATGTGCACCCCTGGGGGCTGTGAAGACAAAACCCTGCCAGCTAAGCACCAGGAAAGTGGAACTACTGGAAACTAGCTTGTGATCTAGCAATAGATCTCGGTCTACTTTTTGGCCATCCCTGCTCTATGGTATTTTATAAGGGAAGGATATGTCAGTGCCCATAATCTTAGCCCTGAGGCTTGTAAAGTGTTTATAATGTGGTAGGGAGGAGCTTTGGAGGGTGTGATGGTGGAGGAAAACTTCAAAGTTCTATTCACCAAGCTGATAGTCATGTGAATGTGCCTCTTTTTTTTATCTGCCATCCATTACAACTCTTCATTATGGCAGGGGTGTGGAACCTTTTCACTCTCATGGACCACTTTGAAAATTAGTACAAGTTTGGAAGGCCAAATAGAAGTTGTGGCCAGAGGCTCTTAAGGGATTCATTCAGGAAGAGGAGGGTTCAAATCATGGATCTCTGCCATGGATCTGTCCCTTACCTTTGTGTGCACGCTCTCATCTCTGCCCCTGTAGCTTGAGCTCAGTTTTTCAGTGCTTGTGGATAGAATAGGACTGGATAGAAACTGGATCTAAGCACCAGATTCGGAACTGGAAAGAGGAAAAGCTACTCACAGGCTGCGTTTTGCCCCTGGACCTGAGGTTCCTTCCACACATCTGCTTTGTGGATTTTGTTGGCGGAGAGATTTTGTTGGTAAAAGAGTGCCCCTATGTTTCCTGGAATGAGTTAATAAGCCACACTCTAGAAGGCTTAAGGACAGAGCAAGATGGCCTTTTCTAGCATCTTTCAAGGTTAGATACTTTGGCCATACCTGTCGATAAGAGGTTGGAATGTGGTGCCTCCTTAACCAAAATAAATTTCCATGTTTATGGAAAGAGACCATTTCCACCAGCAAAAGTTGTTAATCAATGAAATTGAATACTCATGACCTTATTTGACCAAGGGAAAGGTTAAAAAAAAAAAAAAAAAGACAGGTGTTTCCATTACTCTTTGGGTTCTCTTTCTTGGTCTGGGTTCAGTTTAGAAACCCCATTTGCAAATGAACCATTATCATCATCTTCTCCTCTCTTTAGATTTAGGTGTTGGAACTAAGGAATAGGTGAGACTCTTCAACCTGGTCAGTTAAGGGCAAACCTAATTCCAGTTTCACAGGTTCTTTAAGTCTTTCTTTCTGTATCCATTATTCTCTTTTCCAATTATCATTAATTATCCTTATTATATTCTTTATAGATTGTAATGATTTTAATATATTTTATTATACTTTATTTTAATCAACTGTAGTGATTCATTTCAGTAGTTTGCCAAGATTTTAACTTCTGTTTAAATTTGTCTGGGTTCAGTGGTGGTTGGTGTGTTTTGAGGTTGGTGGGTCACTAAGGCCGGCCGGCTGGGTTGCCATGACCAAATCTGCCAGCGGGCCATTGCCTAGCCTAGGGGCGGAGCCTATCCTAGGGGCGGATCCAGGGGAATGGTAGGTGGAGCCAGGGGAATGGTAGGCAGAAAAAACACACACAAACCAGCAACCCCCACTCCCCCCACCATGTCCCCATGTGCCTCCACCATGTCCCCATGTGCCCCCACTCCCCCATCATGTCCCCATGTGCCCCAGAAAACCACACACAAACCAGAAAACCATGAAAACCATGTGCCCTCAGAAAACCATGAAAACCACACATAAACAAACCAGAAAACCACGTGCCCCCAGAAAACCTGAAAACCACACATAAACCAGAAAACCATGTACCCCCAGAAAACCACACATAAACCAGAAAACCACACATAAACCAGTGACCTCCACTCCCCCCATGTGCCCCCCATGTGCCCGTGTGCCCCCACAAAAAAACCGGTTGGGTCCCTACCTGATCCTCGGAAGGTCTGGACCATCAGCATCACCGCTGGGATGGCTGGGAGTGAGTCAGCGAGGTCTTAGAGACCCCGCCCACCCGCAAGCCTGTCCATGCAGTCACGGCTTCAAAGCTGCCCCTCCAAGCCATTAAAATAGCTGGGCAATGGGTTCCATGAGAACCTATTGTCCAAGCTGGCCATGCCCCTGAAAACTGTGTATGCAGCTCATTCTGTTAGGTCGGCGGCAGCACCAACCTACCAGAACCCATGGCTACACTTGCACACTACTCCTCCAGCCACGGGCAAAGCAGCTGGAGGAGTAGTGTGCAGGCACAGTCTTTCTCTGACACCAGCATGCGGCATGTGAGAATGTTGGACGCCATCTCGAAGAACCTTGTTACAAGGTAGCAACCTTCTGGACCAGACGGTTGCTACCTTGTAAGCAAGGTTATTTGAGATGGCCTCAACTATTCTCACATGCGGCTGCTGCACTTCAGCAGCTGACAGCGCCACCAGTGTCGGAGTCTTGGTATTGGGTGCTGGGTGCTTGCGGGGCACCGCCCCCAGTTCCACAGCGAGGGGCCACCTCTGGCTGGGTTATTTTTATATGGGGAGGTAGTTTAAGTCCCTAAAGTCTATCTGATGGGTCTATCTTTCTAGACATCAAGAATAAAAAAAGTCACCAAGTTACGGAATCTTTGTGTGGCTTGTTTAAAGAATTCTCCAACTTCAAAGGCAATTGTGAGTAGACTTACGTTGAAAATTCCCAATCTTTTTCCACTGATTCCTTTTGTGAAGTGTATCTAAGGTGAAAGGGCTTAATCCCACAGCTATAAGCAAACTGAGTTGCTTTCTAAGTGCAGGCACTGGGTGCAATCTTGTGGCTGGTGTAAGCTGGCAGCAGGCACAGAGCATAAGCAGGAATGTGCACGCTCAGGCATGCATGTGTGCCATGTGAACAGCAGAGCCACATGGGGCAAAGGCGGAGCCTGGGCCAGTGTGACCCCCAAGGCCACACACACCGTGGCCCGGGGCATGTAGCAGGAACTGACTGCTTCATTCCCGGGCTGCGGTGTGTATGGCCTCGGGGTCTCATCAGGCCCCAGCTGTGCCTTTGCCCTGCATGACTCTGATGTTTGCGCGGTGCACGTGCATGCCTGAGTACTCCTGTTCAGAGCTTGTGGCGCAAGTAGGGGTCAACATAAGTGGTCTATAGGATTGCACCCACTGAGTTTAGTGGGAGGAAGTAGACTGGATGGAAGAAGGAAATGCAAACCTGAGTAGAGAAAGTGACCATTTTTTTGAATAAAAATTAAAAACATAGGGAGTCTACAAAGGTGTGAGATTTTGCAAGGCACTATGGTACCATTATAGACTGTGTCTGATATTTGTGTCTCTGAGGTGGAGGAGTTTACAGGTTCATCTGGAGCACATGAATTCAAATGAAGGGTAAAGTTTAGGCAATGGATGATAACGTGAGTGATTATCTCCTAATAACATTTGTCTTTTATATGGTCTATCATGGAAAAGGGGGGTCTTAGACAGTGAGAGCAGATCTGAAGCAACAAATTGTGGCAAATGCTGTTTTCACTGAAAATTGACCACTTTCCTTGATGATCAAGAATACTTACCCATTTGTTGGGGTTTCTGTTAGCATCCTAGTCAATCCAGAAGCGATGACACAAGTGACAACAAAATATTTTGATATTTGCCAATGGAAATACCAAACGTGGTGAATGCAAAAAGAATCTTGAATGCAAAATAGAGCACGGCAGTTCGACAAGCTTCCCCAAAAGACAAAAATGCATGTCAAGTCAGAAATGGCTGCTTTTACACCAGCTCTAAGCGAGACTGTCTCTCACACCCACCCACCCCACTCTTGGGGGCTGATTTAATTCAAGGTCCACAACTGTATTTTGGTAGCTTGCAATGAATGCCTGTTTGAGTAAGACAAAGACCCTGAGTTGATTAAAAAAAATTAAAACAAAGTTAAATATAGCTGCTAAAAATTGGAATGAATCCCAAGATGCATTCAGGAACACCAATATCGCTCATTTGATCACAGCTGCCTTCTTCCACCTGCCACTCCATTTAAATAGGAAAAAGAATCACAATGCTACACAATACATGATCATGCTGCAGCAGCTGTTTACACAGTATGAGCAGTAAGTCCCCATGTCCAGTAGAGCAAGCAGATAAACAAGCAAAGATGCTCCTTGATTGAAAAAAAATAAAAAGTTCTCTGATGCAGCTCTGAGTTGTGGGTTCACTCTCACCAAAAAGTCCATGGCTGCTGCAATTGCTGTTGTAATTAGGCACTGGGTCTCTCGCCGCTCTGCTTCTCTGTTAGGGGAACAGGGGATGCGAGGAGAAGGCAAAAATGACAAAAATCACTGTACATGCACAAAATGGCTACCAGGGCCATTCTGCGCATACACAGCCCTTTCCCAAAATGATGCTGTTAGCATTGGTACCATTTTGGAAAAGGGCAGTGGGTTTGCAAATGGCTGAAAGCACCATTTTGGAAAAGGGCTAGCTGTGCATGCACAGAACAGCTCCAGTGGCCATTTTGTGCATGCACCGTGATTTTGAATATATATTTTTTTTGTGTGAGATATCTCACAAGATCTTGTACTGGGGATGAGATCTAGGTGAGTTCTTGGGCCCATCCCAAAATCTTGCAAGATACTTTGTGAGAACAAAAGGGATTCTCATTTCAGCCAAAGTTGTGATGATGTAGCAACAAGGCAGCTGAGTTTTGTTAGATCCGCTCCAGGATCCAGCTAGGGGTGGGTCAGCTTGCCCTCTCTAACTGGCTGCCTTGTGTTTTTGGCTAGAAGGAAGTTTTCTATTGTTCCTGTAATGACTGAAGCAAACTGGTGTCTGCACTGACACTGTCCAGGGTCCTGAAATGTTTCCTGGTGTCCAGCAGAATCTCTCTTAAAGAGATTGGAATTCGTTCTGGCTGCGTAAAACTTTGAATGGGGTTTGTGCCAGCCAGGCATGCATATAGGATCCTTGGAAAAGGCTTTAACTCACCTAACCTTGAGTCTAGCCCTAGACTATCAAGTATTTGCTAGGTCAGTCCCTGAACCTGCTACATTCTGGTTAATGTCAGCCTGTAAATAACTTCATTGGGACAGGATGGTATCCAAAGCCCCAAAGTACAGAAAATTCTTTGGTATAATCACAAATTGGAAGAACGTAAGAAAGTGTTATGTATGTGTTTAAATGCTTTTCTGAACAGGGAAGCTTTCCCGAACCACTATCTAATTGTCCTTGATTTCCATGCCTAGTCTCAAATATTGCATCGGAAAGATTATAAGATGAGCTTTGTTCAGCCATTTTTGGTACCTGAATGACCACAGTGGGGGTTGGATAGGTGCAAATGAGGAATGGGACATGATACAATCAAAAATCTGCTGGATGGTATGACTGTCATTTTAAATGATTTTCCATTAAAAGACTGCCTTGTGGGTCGGCTTGTTCCAAGCGAGGGCTGGCTTGTCCCCTCCCCCACCCGGAAGTATCTGGGACTATAAAGCCCAGTGGCCAGCAGCTCCCTGACAGGACTTCTCACCTGCCTGCTTGCTTCTATACCGCTGCACTGTTTTCCACCTGGTGCCGGCGAGGAGGGGGTTCGCTGTCGCTGTTGCTGCTGCTGCTCTGCTCCGCTGCTCAGCTCAGCTCCACCTGCAGGGGGAAGAAAAGACCTTTGTGAGTGCCGGGGGGTGGGAGGGAACGCAGAAGCTGGTAGCAAGGGCCAGCTTGTCCCCTCCCCCACCCGGAAGTAGCTGGGGCTATAAAGCCCAGCGGCCAGCGGCTCCCTGCCAGGACTGCTCACCTGCCTGCTTGCTTCTATCTCGCTGCGCTGTTTTCCACCTGGTACTGGCAAGAAGGGGGTTCGCTGTTGCTGCTGCCGCTTTGCTCCGCTGCTCCACTCAGCTCCACCTGCAGGGGGAAGAAAAGACCTTTGTGAGTGCCAGGGGGTGGGGGGGAATGCAGAAGCCAGTCACGAGGGCCGGCTTGTCCCCTCCCCCACCCAGAAGTAGCTGGGGCTATAAAGCCCAGTGGCCACAAGCCGCAGGCTATGAGCCAAAGGGTGCGGCACTTTGTGGAACTTCAGGGCCGGAGGGGCAGCAGGGAACATTTTGGTGGGGTTCTTTTGTTCAGGGCTAGGGAGGAAGGGTGGGGGTGTAGGAGGGGTGGGGTGGG
>QEPC01009728.1:123599-134341 GCA_003113815.1 Sphenodon punctatus
GGGGGGGTTTAGGGAGGGGGGAAGGCCACAGGGCAAGCAGCCAGGTTTGGGGGGACAGGGTTTGGTGGATGGGGGGAGGGTGTGGCTATAGGGGGGATTTTGGGCGTGGACGGTAAGGTTCATGGGGTCAGATGGCTCGCGCCCCTAGGGGACCGAGGTGCCTTAGGGAGGTGCAGGTTGCCATCCCCCCACTGGGGGTGGGGGAGGAGCCGGGTCCAAGGTCTACACGTGAGGGGCTGCTGTTGCTAAATGTGAGGTCCATTGTTAACAAGGCCGCAATTGTCCAAGATATAATCTCGGATGGGGCTGTGGACCTCACATGTATTACAGAGACCTGCCTGGACGAGTTGTCTGGTCCAACTTTGACCGATCTCGTTCCGGCCGGGTATGCCATGCAGTATCAGCCCTGCACGGATGGCCGGGGAGGTGGTGTAGCGATTATTTTTAGAGAGGACTGGCCGGTTAGGAGGTATCCAGTTCAGGAGATTGTGGTTATTGAGGCCCATCACGTGGTGTTTGATTTGGCTGGGGGCAGGCTAGGGGTGCTGCTGGTATATCGGGCCCCTTCCTGTCCAGCGGCATTCCTTAACGCTCTAGCAGAGCTGGCCTCAGAGGTGGTGCTGGGCTCCTCTAGGACCTTGGTTCTGGGGGACTCCAACATTCACACCGATGCCGGCCTTGTCGTGGCGGAGCGAGAATTCATGGCTGCCATGGCAACCATGGATTTGTTCCAGGAGGTTATCTGCCCGACCCATGGGGGGGGCACACCCTCGACCTGATCTTCAGTTCTGGCCTTGAGGCAGGAGGTCCGGTTGTGGGGGAGGTTAGGGCAGTGCCCTTGTCATGTATGGACCATTATCTCCTTCAGGTCAGTCTCTCAATGTACTCACTCCAGAAGGGGAAGGGACCAGTTAGGATGGTCCACCCTCGGAGGCTGATGGAACCCCAGTGGTTCCAAAAAGTCCTGAGGGAGTTAACGTTGGATCTGGACGGTCACTCTGTTGATGAGCTGGTCCAGCATTGGAACAGCTTGCTGGGGGAGGCCATTGACAGGGTGGCTCCAAGACACCCTCTGCCTCAGTCTCATCACCGCAGGGCCCCTTGGTTTACTGGGGGGCTGTGGTGTATGAAATGAGTAGGCAGGAGGCTGGAGTGATGCTGGCGTCAGACTCGATCTGACTCCGACCGACTTCTCCATAGGGCCCATTTGCAGTCCTATGTTGAGGCTGTGAGGACAGCAAGGAAGGAGTTCCTTGCTGTCCTCATAGCGTCTGCGAAGTCACACCTGGCGGAGCTGTTTTGGGTGGTGTGGGGGCTGGTCAGTCCGGCCTCCCTCCACCTGAATAGGAACTTGTCCCAGGCCTGCTGTGAGGAGTTTGTCATCTACATCGTAGACAAGATCGCTCGGATTCAGAGCGACTTTGACGCTGGATTAGGGGCAGTGGGGGAGAGCATGAGGTGATGGAGGCCATGTCTGGTCCAGCATTGTGGGGGGAGTTTCAGGAAGTGATGCAGGCCGATGCGGCAGATGTCTTGGGGTCTGTGAGGGCCACCTGTTGCGAACTTGATCCATGCCCATCCTGGTTGGTGGAAGCCTCCAGGGAGACGTTGGGGACGGTGCTGGCGAGGGTGGTGAATGCGTCCTTGCAGCAGAGGAGGTTGCCGCCCAGCCTCAAGGAGGCTATGGTGCGCCCCCTGCTGAAGAAACCATCCTTGGATGTGGACGCGCTCGCCAGTTACTGACCTCTCTCTAACCTTCCCTTTTTAGGGAAGGTTATTGAGCGGGCGGTTGCGATCCAGCTCCAGGTGCATCTAGATAGCATTGGTTTCCTGGACCCTTTTCAACCTGGGTTCCATCCCAGCTATGGCACCGAGACGGCATTGGTGGCCTTGGTCAATGATCTCCACCGGGAGATGGATGCAGGATCTTCAACATTTCTCATCCTGCTAGATCTCTCGGCCGCTTTTGACACCATGTACCATGGGCTTCTATTGAGATGGTTGCATGCCNGTGAGAAGGTTCAGGGTGCGATGTCACCAATATGCTGATGATACTCAGCTGTACCTCTCTTTTTCAATGGACCCAGACCCTGCTGTCTCGGTGCTATCCCAGTGTTTGGAGGCCATGGCGGAATGGATGTGGCAGAGCAGACTGAAGCTCAACCACGATAAAACAGAGGTGATGTTGGTGGGGAGAGCGAGGGAGGTAGTGGCCCCCCTGATTGGGGGGGTTCACCCTCCTATAGCTCAGCAGGTCCGGAGTCTGGGGGTGATATTGGATTCGGATCTCCGCCTGGTGAAGCAGGTGGAGGCAGTCACAAAGGCTGCATTCCGCCAGTTGCATCTGGTGCGGAGGCTGCGTCCGTTCATCTCTGGCCCGGACCTGGCCTCCCTCATCCATGCCTTCGTCATCTCAAAGCTAGACTACTGCAACGCGCTCTACATGGGGCTTCCCTTGTGCCTGGTTCAGAGGCTGCAGCTAGTTCAGAATGCGATGGCCCGTCTTCTTTCGGGGATGGGTTGTCGGGAGCACATAACACCTGTGCTCCGGACTCTGCACTGGTTGCCAATAGCGTGCCGAACCAGGTTCAAGATTTTGGTGTTGATCTATAAGGCCCTTCATGGTCTGGGCCCCTCGTACCTCAGGGACCGTCTCGCCCTCCGTGCCCCAGAGCAGCTCCTTCGGTCTGCTGGGGGTGCCTTCTTGGAGTTCCTCCAGGTTAAGTGGGAGGCCACAATGGAGAGGGCATTCTCAGTGGCCGGGCCGCACCTTTGGAACTCCCTCCTGGAGGAAGCTTTCCTGCCCCCAAGCCTTATGACATTCCAGTGAAGTTGTAAAACCTGGCTGTTTGCCCAGGCCTTTGGGGAGGGAGGAGGAGGGGTTAGAGGGTTTTATCTCCCCTACCCTATTTATTGTTTTATTGAGTTCCCAGGCCCTGTTTTAATATTTTGACTTGGATTTTAAGATGTTTTAATTGTTTTTAGATATATTTTATATGTATTGTTTTTTATTATTGTTGTAAGCCGCTCCAAGTTGTTTTTAGGAGGGGCAGGGTATAAATTTGATAAATAAATATAAATAAAATAAATAAATGTTCAAATGTGAAATTTATCAAGTGTTTGTCACAGAACTCCACACACACAATTGCAATATGCTAACCTCATGAGTGAGTCAAGTTTTACTGAGAAGTCCATGCTAGAGAGACCAAAAGCCTTTGGATACAGTCAGCGCCACGTAAGTTAACCTGACTACTTGACATTCTAGTTGTTTAAAGTGGTTTGCTTTCCCCAGTCCTAAGTCTACTAAATGTATTGATTTCTAATAAGAATAACTTGAAATCTACAGCCTCATAACTTGAAGTTTCATCACATGATTTCAATTCAAGTTTACGCTGCAAGGGCTTACTCAGTGCGGTGGGTGGCTTGTAGCTCCTGTTTGGGTGCCTATATGAGGAGCAGGTAACAGGGGGGCACACACATGTCCATATCTGCATTGCAAAACCTGCACTGGGGCTTGCTCTGCAAGTGGAAGGATGCTCCTGTTCCCACCCGCTTTTAGACGAGCGGGTTGCCGTCGCACGACCTGCTCACGTAATGTTTTAAATAGCTCACAATCGAGGTATTTAATTCGCGGTCAGCAAAGAATGCGCGACTGCCTTTCATGCGCTTGATCCCTGCCGAACGTCTCATGTAATCCCGTGTTGCGGGATTTTGAAACATTGCACGAGCGGGTCGCGCGACAGTGACCCGTCTAAAAGCAGCCAGAGCAGGAGTTCTATGTCTGCTCGCTCTCCCAGCTGAATAAGCTGGATTTCTGATGTAAAGCTGTTTTGGAGCTCTGTCCTAAAAAATTGGCATAATAGAATTCCACCAAATCTTGCATCTTATTTATAAGGTACCACTGATGTTGCAATCTAAGGCTATGTCTCATGCTCGTAAAGATGCACTTTTTCTCTGAACAGGCAAAATGACTTATGATCACCTTGTTATTCCCCAGTTAGTATGGGACAGTGGGTTGTATGAACTGCACTAGCATGGATCAATTTCTCAGCTAAGTTTCCGCAAACAACTCTCACTCTGTGTCTGTAAAGATTTTACCGAAATTGGACATTACATGGGGTGAGGCCCAGGCAGTGTCCTTGGATGGGAACTGTGGAAGAATCTGGTTGTCTCCTCATGTTCTGCTTGGAATGAAAAGTACTTACTGATTGCACTTGATCAGGAGTTATTTGTTGAAGGCCAACTGTGAAGTAGCTCTGCAGCCATGATTGGATGTTCTGCAGTAGGTGAATGTTGGGTTGATAACAAGGCACTTTTCTAAAGTTTGGAGGGACGTGGTCAGTGTGTTGAATGCAGCGTATCTGAAAGAAAAAAATAAAACACATACTTATACTTAATGTGAAATAGGGTGTCGGTAGCACCTGCTGGATAGGAGCTGGCACTTATGAGTAAAGGTGGATTACACCTCAAATTGGTACCAAAGGGAGCACAGGCATCAACCAGAGTAGAGGACAACACCTAACTTTGTTCTTCTGTACAAGCCACTGGAGGCTAACTGGCTGACTGGAGCCAGCTGGACTGGGTGTGGCTGGGCCAGCCCATGTAGTTTCGTAAAGCTGAACTGGAACTTGCACACAAAAGTGGATAGCACGAACAAGTAGTAGGGATCACCAAGGAGAGGGAGAAGCTAAAGGGGCTCTGTCCAGCCTGCAGCCAGGAGCTTCCCTTGGATAAGCCTGACTGCAGGAGGGATTGTGCCTGTCCAGGGGGCCTATTGTAAAAGCACGGAGAGACTGTGTAGAAACTGGACTTCCATGGCACTGTTGGTGAGGGGGGAAAGACTTGTGACTAAAGTGCATGCTGGCAACGTTCCCATGTGGGCCTAGGTCACTGGGGTCCAGATCCTGCAAGAATTCACCCCTCAGGGGTTGCCCTATGATGCAAGGATATATCTGTAAAAGGAGAATCAGTGAGGGTACATTTACAGAGCTTCAAGTTTCTGACTGTACGGAAACCTACTTGAAACCCTGAGGGAAAGAAAGATGGTTTTAAACGTATTTCATTAAAACATGTAACTTTAAATTGTTTGCATGAGAGTGGTCACTGAAAGTATTTCTTGGTCAGATTTATTTTGTTTACAGCATGGCTCCCAGTCAGACCATGCAGGCATATACATAACACTCACATTTTTTCATCTATATGCTGTTTGTCAATGTTGACAACAAAAAAGGAGTTACTATATACAGTCCAAGTATTTCCAAACCTTCCACACATCTGCATTTTTACTACTACTCAAATAGTAGCCTTCATAATTACCAGCCAGTCTCCCTCCTTCCCTTTGCCTCGAAGCTTCTGGAACGTGTCGTCTACTCCCGCTTACTGGACCTCCTCTCTGCCAACTCCTCCCTGGACCCTCTCCAGTCCTGCTTCCGCCCCCTCCACTCTACTGAAACTGCCCTGGCCAAAATCACCAATGATCTACTTGTCGCTAAATCTAAGCGCCACTACTCCGTTCTTGTCCTCCTTGACCTCTCTGCTGCCTTTGACACTGTCGACCACTCGCTCCTCTTGGACTCGCTTTACTCTTTGGGCTTCCGTGGCTCTGTCTTTGACTGGTTCTCCTCCTACCTCTCTGACCGCTCCTTTAATGTCTCCCTCCCCGAGTCGACCTCCCCCTCCCTTCCCCTCTCGGTTGGGGTTCCCCAAGGTT
Source organism: Sphenodon punctatus (assembly GCA_003113815.1). NCBI lineage: Eukaryota > Metazoa > Chordata > Lepidosauria > Sphenodontia > Sphenodontidae > Sphenodon > Sphenodon punctatus. Next base: position 129,310 of record QEPC01009728.1, read on the forward strand.
CTGTCCTTGGCCCTCTCCTCTTCTCTATCTACACCCTGTCCCTTGGCAAAATTATTGCCTCCCACGGATTCCAATACCATCTCTATGCTGATGACACCCAACTCTATCTCTCTACCCCCTCTCTCTCCTCCTCTATCCGCTCACGCCTCGTCGACTGCCTCTCTGATATCTCTGCCTGGATGTCCCGACGCCAACTCAAACTAAACATGGCCAAGACTGAACTCCTCATTTTTCCTCCTTCCCCTTCCTCTCCCTCTAACCTGACCATCTGCATTGATGGGGTCACCATCCGTCCTGTTCTCCAAGCCCGCAGCTTGGGCTTCATCTTTGACACGCACCTCTCCTTTAAACCTTACATTGACTCTGTGGCCAAATCCTGCCGATTTGCCCTCCTCAACATTGCCCGCATCCGCCCCTTTCTATCTATCTCCTCGGCCAAAATCCTTGTTCATGCCATGGTTATCTCTCGCCTCGACTACTGTAACCTCCTCCTTGCTGGTCTCCCTCGCTCTCACCTATCCCCCCTTATCGCAATCCAAAACTCTGCTGCCAAGGTCATTCACTCTGCCCGTCGCTTCGACCATGTGCAGCCTCTCCTCCTCTCCCTTCACTGGCTCCCCCTTCCTGAACGTATCCTGTTCAAACTCCTGGTTTTCACGTTCAAATCGCTCCACGACCAAGCTCCCCCTTATCTCTCGGACCTAATCTCCCTACGCACTCCTGCACGCGCTCTCCGCTCTTCCGTTGTACCCACCCTTACTCTCCCTCGTTTCTCCTGCTCGCCCAAGCGCCTCCGTCCCTTCTCCCTCGCTGCCCCACATGCCTGGAACTCCCTCCCTGCCCACATCCGCCTTGCCTCCTCCCTCCGTTCCTTCAAATCCCTCCTCAAGACCCACCTTTTCCATGCTGCCTTTCCCAATGCCCGCTAGCCTTTCCCCTTACTCTTACTGTCAGCCCTCCTCTACTGACTGCTGCTACCAACTTCATTGTAACCAAGCCAAGTACACGCACCTGAGACTTCGCATCCGCCTGAATGTTTGTTTGTCTTCTCCCATGTCTCTCCCACTGTCCCCTCTCACTGTCTTCCCCCCCCCTTTGTTTTTGTCTCTTAGATTGTAAGCCACAGGCAGGGACCACATCTAATTCTATGTTCTGTACAGGACCAGGTCATGTGACTGGTGCTTTATAAATGTCTAATAATAATAATAATAATAATGAACCTTAAGGAATGATAAGGTTCACCTAGAAGGCAAAGGATTGCTATGCAAACTTAAATTATCTTGCACAGGAAAACAATATTGAAGATTTTGGTCTCCTCACATGTTCTACAGTCCTTTATCAAATTTTATGGTGCTTTTAGCCAAGCACCTGCCCACCCACCTCCCAACCATTATTTATGTTGCAGGGCACACACAGCCCTGCAACATGTATAGTGGGTGGAGAGAGTCTTGTCTAAAAGTGCCCATAACACCTGCACGTCCCTCACATTTGCTTTGTGTGGCGGAATATCTTGTCACAAGGAAATGCAACATCCTCTGTTGTGCTGCTTTTGAAAAGCAGACATGACCAAGAGTCCTTCATTCAAGATTAGAAGCGCAAGATTGTACTTAGACCAGAGGGGAAAACTCACAGGGTGAATTGTTTTGGTGCTTCAGGCAATAACCTTTATGAATAGACTTCAGACATCTTTAAACAAGTAGATTTCTGCATTCTCCATCAGAATCCCTTAAACTCTTGTTTTCATTTTCAATGAGTTCGAAAGTTCTTTTTTCATAAATGAATACATTCCTAGCTCTTACAATTGTCTGAGCCCACACGCTTTCTTTATTGCTTTGGCTAAAGAACATTCTGGTAATGCATGTGCATGATTACTCCATTATTTAGAATTTTATGTTACATGTCACGAAATATAACTAAAGAATCTTGCAAGTTAAATTTAGCAGAATGACAATGGTGACAAATTGAGATTAGAGGATGAGGTTTACAAAAAAAGAAGCATTCTGAAACTTATGAGATTGAGCAGTGTCGAGAATAAAAATGAAGGCACTATCCTTCATCAGTGGCAAAACTCCCACTTACTTTAATGGCGGAGGAGTGTCCTGTGAGTTGAGCATCTGTGATGAACAGCTGACCAAAAGAAGGTGTGAATATATAGGGCTGCTGGCCTTGCCACAGGGGCCTCAGAATGGTCCCTGTTTTCACTATTCCCACTGGGAAAATGCACCCAGTAATGTGAAAGGTCAGGGAAGGGCTGATATTGGCAATTTCAGTGTTAGAAATGAAAGCCAGAAGAACCCTACATGGATTATTTGGCTTTCGTTAAGAACTTCTGTGCCCCAACTTCTGCACTGGCCATCATATAGAATCAATCACAAGAACTCCTGTTTTATATTCTGCTGTATAGAAGCAGGCTAGTCTGGTGATTAGATCACTAACTGCAGACTAGTGTTTCCCTGTTCTGCCAAGTTCTGAGGCAGGGGGCAGGGCTTATGAGGCAGGGGGCAGGGCTTGTGAAGCATGTTTGGGCCCTGGCAATTCATTTTTTTTTATCAATTAAGCACTCTCTCCAAGCAAGACCTCAAACGCAACCAATTTTAGGGCCCCATGGAGGGTGCCCCCAATTGGGGAATTGCCACAAGGGGCCTTGCATTTTATATTTATCCTGGTCCCCACAAATTCTAAGGCTGGCCCTGGGAATATGCAAGGCTTAAAGAGAGGGGAACATAAGTAGCACCATACTGGGTCAGACCAATGGACCATCGAGCCCATTATCATGTTTCTGACAGTGGCCAATCTTGGCAACTTGGGAGAAGTACCCAACAATGGAGTGATCTTTCCCCTGCTGTTTATACCCAGCTCCCGAAAGTCAGACGTTATCTCCCCAGAACCCACTTGGCTAATAGCTGTCAATGCTTGGACCTCTACCCTCCAAGAACTTACCCAATCCTTTTTAAAACCCAGCAATACTATTGATCTTGATCACATCCTCCGGCAACAAATGCCACAAGTTAATTGTGTGTTGAGTGAAAAAAAACACTATTTGTTTTAAATCTGCTGCCAGTTAATTTCATGAAGGAATCTTGAAGTATCACAATATGATACGTTGGCAAAAAAGAGATATTTGTGGTTGGGTTTAGTTGGATGGAGTCAAAAAAGGGGATGAAAGAAGAGAATGTGCAAGAGGAAGTTAAGATCAGAAGCAGTTTTCAATTAGGCATAGGTTATTAAATCAAAGGGCTTTTTTTAAAAAAACAAACCTCTAGTCGTGTGACAATCACTATTTAGTTGTGAGTGTTGAGGGAGATCAGTTAAAGGAGGGGTTGTGTGAGAAGCAAGAAATCGGTTAAAGAAGAGGTGCATGGAGAAAAGCAGAGAAACACACTGTAGATGGACTGGAGCTTCGAGAAAGATTGTGATGGGATGGAGGAATCTGTAAAGTTGGGCTGAGTTAAACTTCTCAACTGAAGTATTTTTCCATTAGAAAATGGGTCTTTCAAATCTTTTTTCAATTTTTTTTTCTTTGAAACACAAAACAGAAAAACTTGAATCCCCTCCCCATTTTTTTTTTATCACTTCATACCAAGCTTTTAAAGGGACAAAATTAACCAGGGTCAGTTGTGCTAATCATTTGGGGGTAAAATGGGGTTAAGGGCTGGAGAAAGAGCAAATAGCCATGGGCTCAGAAACTTTTAAGAGAACAGCATGATCAACTGCTGCTCAAACCACCACACTTTGTATGTTGCTGTTCCTGAAAAAGGATAAATAGTCGTGTGTTCGCAGGAGAAAAGAGGTAGATGAAGTGTTCCTCCGAGTGCTTGGTGGAGAAGTCAAAGGAAAAATGTTGAGAATGAAAGGCATTGGCCAATTAATGGAATGGGTAATGTGGTGCTTCAGGTGTTCAGGATTCTGAAGTTTTTTCTACCTAAGGGTGTTTTCTAACATGATGGTGCTGAAGCGTTGCCATGGACTTACTGGGTTCAGAGTGGGGCTGGTAGCTGGCCAGGCCCCTGAATGAATGTGATGGGGGACTGGTCACAGGGAGGATAGGGAGCAAGGTGGACGTGCATGCGTCCACCTGCCCCTGTCCACTTGCTGCTCCCAGCAGCCCACCTGCTCACTGATGGGTGACCATGGTGATTCCCCTGATATCCGAAACTGCAGATATTTTGCTGTACTGTCAGTTTCAGATTAACCCGGTAATCTGGGGTACCGGTACCAGTTCCCTGTGTTGGATTTTTTTACATTGCGGCCATTGAAATGAATGTCCGCAATGTGAAAAACAAACAAACACAACCACTTTCCCTCCCCCATTCAGGCTGTGCAGGTGAAGGGGGGACACCCCCATGCACCCTGCCCAGCCTAGATTTTTTAAAATTTAATTTTAACCCGATGTCCGGCTGCTAGTGCGGGCTCCAGGCCGCCGCCGCACCGGCAGCGGTGAGCCGGAGTCTGCACCAGCTGGTACCAGGCGATCCCTGGGGTGGGGGTGTCAAATCACCCCCCACCCCAGGGATCACCTTACCCCCCCACCCAGGGATCGCCTTAATTGCCCTCCAGGTGGCCGTGGCGGCGGCAGTAGCATGGCTTGGGTCTGGCTTCATGGCTAGTGGCTGCTCTGGCTTCAGCGCTTCACCAGGCCTTCCAGGGAAACCCACGCCGTGGCGGCCCAGACCCCGCACTAGCAGTCAGATTTAGGATTAAAATTATATTTTAAAAATCCAGAATTTTTTCCTTCTATTTCTAGAAAAGGTTGGAAGGAACTGTCATTCTGAGGAGGAGAGCACTTTTTATACTAGAGGAGCTCGAGACTATAATGTGGCTATTATTTGAATAAGGTGAGCATGCACAACTCAGTTGTGAGAATGCTGGTAGCCATCTCAAAGAACCTTCTTTACAAGGCAACAACCTTCTGATCAGCACATGGGCAGAGGAGCTGTTTTTAAACAAACAGCTTTATCTCCCAGTCTGATGGGCAGTGGAGGGGAGGAGGGGGCATACGTCAGCCGGCAGAGGGGGCCCAGGGCAGGGGGGG
>QEPC01009728.1:142490-184461 GCA_003113815.1 Sphenodon punctatus
AAAATATCAGTAGCTTACATAGAATGGTATTGATAGCCAATCAAAGTTACATGATCTTAAAACATTTCTATTTTAAGAAAAAGCTTCTAAAAGCTTAACATATGCACAATTCATTGGCATTTTTTTATCTTGGAAGATATCAAGAATCATACATTACATTCTTCCCAGTTCTTCCCTTTGTCTGCCAAGATGTTGGTGAGAAAGAAACTCCACTAGTATGTGGAATTTCAGTCTAAAGAGCAAAGCTCTTGTCTCCCTTCTTAAGCAGTTTGCCAAAAGGCTCACATTCCTGAGCAGTGATGTGATGATGTCAGTTACCATGGAAATACACAGGACTCTAATTGGCTCTCTTAAAGAAACCAAATAGTGTTAGACTTCCTTCAAGGTTTGAACAAACCTCATATTTCCATCAAAATTGTCAGATTACAGAGAGTCTGACCAGAGCTTCAAGGTTGTTTAACCATTAATTAAACAGATATGTTAGCTAGAAAAAACTAACTTAAAGACTCCTCAGTTTGGAGATGTTTATGATCGGATCATTTGTCATTTAGACACACACACTGATAAGGTTCTAGACACTTAGGCTGGTAAGTCGCCTTTGATAGCCTCCTACATTAGCCTTTTGTTTCTATTTCCATGACAATGGTGAACAGTTCATTCAGTTTAGAAAAAACTCCATTGGAATGCAGACTAAGGGGGCCCCCAAGCCTGAACTAATCACAGAAGCGGATTCTAAAAATCAATGCTGCAAAACACAAATCGAATACATTGAAATAAAAAGTGAACATATAGAAACTCAAAATTAATACATTAGAAACACAGATGGCCAAACATATATTCTTATAATAGGAAATACATGACATCTTCACAAGCTTATATAGATCCTTGATCCTAGTGCTCTCTATTTCCCAGTCCTAACCCATAAGGCCTTTAACATCAAGTAGAGTACAAACAGCTGGCACAAAATTTGAGTAGGCTCTTCAGCCAATCTCTCCAGGCTCTTGGTAAAAGATATTTCAGTCTCAATTAATGAAGAAGAGAGTCAGCTGACACAAGGCTAAGTAGAGACTTCAGCCACTCTCCTCAGGCTCTGGTTGGAAGGGCATTTCAGTATCAATTATGGTGAAGATCATCAGCTGACACAAGGCTTGAATAGAAGCTTCAAGCTAACCCTCCTAACTCTGGGTGAAAAGACATTCCCATCCCAGTGGATGGAAACCACATTCAAATGGGTCAATATTGTAGGCAAGAATAATTAATTCTAACCCATATTCCAAACATAACAACCTATGACCCTTCCCAAACATACAACCAGTCTCAGGATGTTACATAAACATGCACATATTGATGCATATATATTAAATGGCTTACATAACAATGCATGGTAAAACTTCATCCTCCCATATTATAATATTAATATTATAACATAATTCAATGAAACCAAACTAAACCCTTAAAAATAACATTGCTCTCCTGTGAAATACATAGAGAGTCAATGTGAAAACTTGTTTAAGGGCTGTGGTATGGAGAAAAGAGTACAAGGCCACAACGATAATCTCTCATCTAAAATAACCTGACCATTTGTTTTCATCATTTGGTTTAAGTGTACCCAGGCTATGTATCCAGAATACCTCCCTCTGTAATAAGGTTTTCATGCTCTTTCTTCTGGATAACAACACCTCAGTGCACATAAATCTGAGATCATCTGATTTGTGATTCCTCTGCCAAAAATGGGAAACCAATGGTTCTTTTTTCACACGTCTCCTAATATTACTACAGTGCTCCCCAATCCTTATTTTAAGTGGTCTTGAAGTGCAACATACATAAATCAAATTGCAGGAGCACTGTATTAAATAAATCACAAAGGCTGAACAGTAAGTGGAAAAATGCTTGAGCGTAAACTTCTGTCCTGTGGTGGGATGAACAAAAACCTTTGTAGGGATGCACAATTTGCATACATTGCATCTACCACATTTAAAATGTCCCAACACAGGTGGCATAGGTGTTAAAGAAGTAGGCAGAATGGTAACAGCACGCTGCATATCTGTATGAACCAAAATGTCTCTGATGGACTGAGTCTTTTTATAAGCAAGCAATGGCTTCTTCTCGCAGCCTGGTAAGTTGACTACCAGATGCCAATGTTTGTGTACTGCCTGTTCAATGGCTGATGACCCTGGACAAAAGGTGATGGGACATAACATTCTATCAAGTGTCTTTTTCTCTTTAGGGATTAACAGGGTTCTGGGGCCATCATTCTGATCATGGAGAGCCCTCATTACACTTCATCTAGAAGTTGCTACTCTAGTCTCAAGACCCACCATCAGGGTTCTGGTGCCGTCATTCTGCTCACGGGGACCTGTTATTCCACCGCATCAAAAAGCAGCTATAGCCACTCCAGCCCTAGGACCCGCCATCAGGGTTCTGGGGCCTACATTCCAGGTAGGGAGGGCTGTCATTCCACTTCATTGTCTGCAACTCCCCCACTGATGCCTAGCAGCCTGCAATGCCCTGCCAAGCAGGGGTGCCAGCCACCAAACCCTGGCCAGGCCTTTGACACTGCTCCACTGATGCCAGGCTGCAATGCACAGCCAAGCAGGGGTGCCAGCCACCAAGCTCTGGCCGGGTCTCTGCCACTGCTCCACCGATGCCAGCCTGCAATGGCCTGCCCCCTGTGGGTATCAGCCACCAAGCCCCAAGCCTTCCATCCTGGTCTCTGGTGCTGCTGCTGCTGGGTCTCAGATGGCCAGCCCTGGTGCCACAGGCACCCCCAGGGGCCAAGTACCTAAATTCTTTGGCAGGCTTCCGCAGCGATGCCTGAAATGCCCTTGCTTCAGGGGTCTCCTCGTGCTGGAGGGCTGGAGAGTCTTCAGAGGAGCTTGAGGGGGAAGGAGTGGGACGGCACCTCTTCCACAGTGTCTTCCTCCCTTCTGCTGGCTGGTGTTCCTCCCTCCTCCTTCTAGACCGAGACACATCCCGCGTCACCTCAATGAGGTGGATGGTCTTGATACGGGCTATCAGCCCCAATGTAGTCCCCTGCATGCCCCGTTTTATTTTTTTGTCGCAGATCTAAAGAACATAAAAAGATAGGAACATCAGAAGTGCCATACTGTGTCAGACCAATGGTCTATCAGACCCTACCTGCATTCTGTCTCCACAAGTGAGTGGCTGGCCAATCTCTCTCTCTGCGGGGGACTTCCTAACAGGTCATAGGGCAATCCATTTCCTTTTGTTCCAGCCCCTATGCCTTACCTTACATTCAGAAAATCTGCCTTTTGGGGTATGGAAATACCTCCATACCGCAGACCTCGTTGGCCTGGTTTGGTCCTGTGGCTGCGAACTCCATCTTGATGGGTTCTGGCACCAGCAGTGTTGTCATCACCCTCTCTGAAACAGGAATACATAAACACCTTCATAGTATCATGCATTCATGGTGATGCCTCTAGTCCTTCCCAGAGCAATTACCCATTCTCCCATACCAAGTAGATGGATAGTGCTGCAGTGCTGCCTACTCACCTCCTTCCCTTTCTCCCACATACACCACCACCACCTGTGGTTCTATAGTGTCTTCAAGTTGAGACTTTGGCTGCTGCTGCTGGTGCTGCTGCTGAAAGAGCCCCCCGTCCTTCTCTGGCAGACCCAGAAATAGGACATGTGCAAATCCTGCCCTTCTTGGGGTGCTAGTGTTGGCAAGTTGAAACCCTGGCTGGCATGTGTCTGGCTGGGTGCTGCGGCTCATTCCTGACTGCTGGAAAAGCCCCCACCCCCTCTCTCTGGAAGACCCATAAAGAAGACACCTGCAAATCCTGCCCCTCCACTGCCACCCGCTGATGCCCACTGTTTGTACCTGACTACCCACCACCCACCTGCACACCAGCGAGCTTGCTGTAAGGATATTATTCTTCTTGTCCTCAAAGTTAAAGGAACAATAAACAAAAATAAAATTAAAAAACCTGGCAGCAGCGGCACCTCCTCTACCCTCTTCCTCCTGTGGTGAGGAACCCACCTCCACCACCTCACCAGATGGTCCAGGCTGGGCCTCCACTTCTTCCTCCTCTACCTTGACCTTCCTTGTCTTCATTTTTCTTTTCCCCCCACCAACACCACTACTTCCTTCACCTTCCATCCTCACGCACAAACCAAACCACCACCCCCACAGCTACAACACACACACACACAAGCTCACAACCAATTCACTTCACTTCACACAAGCCAGACAGACACCATGCCACAGCACTTGAGAATACATCTGATCGAAATACCGTTTCTAGTTTTTGGTCTCGCGAGATCATGAGACCAACCAATATCGATAACAATAACAAAAATAGCTCTTCACAACCTTGCTCCCCCCTACCTCTCTGTACTTATCGCCCTCCATAATCCAGCCCGTGCACTTCGCTCCTCCTCTGTCCCTTCTCTCACCCTTCCACGCCTTCCCTGTTCCCCTAAGTTCCTTCTTCCCTTCTCACTTGCTGCCCCCCATGCCTGGAACTCCCTCCCTGTCCACATCCGCCTTGCACCCTCCATCTCTCCTTAAAACTCACCTCTTTCGCTCTGCTCTGTCTGACTCTTTATCCTGCTGAGCCACTATTCCTATACCTACGATCGGTTTACCCTTATCCTTGCAACATGGACCTGCCTGCTGTCATTCTCATCGTAACCAAGCCAAGTACATGCACTTGAGACCTCGCATCTTCATGAATGTTAGACCCCTTGTCTCTCCCTCTGTTCCCCTTCCTAAGTCTCTCCCCCAGCTCCTGTCTTTCAGATTGTAAGCCCTAGGGGCAGGGACCGTGTCTATTTTATTACTTTGTAAAGTGCCAGGTACACTGCTGGCACTATATAAATGTTTGTTAATAATAATAATAATAATAATAAATAGTTTGAAATTGGTATCGGCATCGATAATGACTAACGAAAATGACATTGTCATAACAATAATGATTAAATGACACATTTTGATAACAACAACAATAACGATAACGAAAAATGACATGGGGCTCTGTTCACATCCCTACACCATAGTTGGGATCAAGCCCATGCTAACATCTGGCAGGTGTAAACTTACATGATGGTGGCCCGTGGCATAAAGCATGTTAAGGTCGGCCACCATCACATTTCAAAACACACAAACTCTACTCTTAACCTGGCAACCCTGAAATGAACAAAACAAAACACGTCTGAGACCAAAATTTTAATAAGACATCAGAGGGTTTTAAAAAATTCCACATAGACCTTGCAATACCATCATCAATAACATTACCATTAGATCAAAATTCATTGCATCCTCAGGCAGCTTGCAGGCTGAAACCCAGTTGATGTAATCTAATCTATCGTATTTTCTCTGCCTGTCTTGGATTCAGTAAATTATTTTAGACTTATCTTTTCAAAAACATGAAGCAAATGTTGGACTTCAAACTGATTTTTGAGAAGATGCCAGGGTCTATTTAATGTAGAAATGCAGGATCACGGGCCATTACATTTTACTCCCATTCCAGCCACCTCTTCTGCTGTCCTCAGGACAATCTCTGTTTGGCATTTTGGACCAGTGAGCAGCTGTATATGTATCATGCTGACTTGCTCAGTGGTTCTGTCTTTGAGAGATTTTCAGTGTGTAATACATGTCCCTTGGCTTCATCCTTCTGAGATTTGAAGGAATTTGTTTCTTTAGAGTAAACTGTTCCCATCATATATGGGAAATATTGTCTCTTTTTAAAAAGAATACTATTTTAATGGCATCTTTCAGTGATTGGATTGAAAATAGAATCTGTTTCCTGGAGTCATCATGAGAATATAGGTTTTCTTCCATTGTGCCTTTCCTCAGATTTCAGGTGTATTTTACCAGTAGAATATAGTTCTTCGTTTACAACCACCTGTAGCACCACATCAGCCTATTTGATGGTGTTTAGTGTAATAACTGCCTTTAAAGATCTGCCAGTTGTTGACTGTTTCCTCAATAGCTACTATTTTTATACAGTGGGTGCCCTTCCAAATTTGCACTAATTTGAACATTTTTTCTATTTAGAGTGAATTATGTGAAACTGTGAATTAAAAATTCTAGCTAGAAATGGTGGAACTGTGCAACTATGCGTCCCATGAGAGCTAAAGATATTAGAGAAAGCAAGTGTTACCAAGGGAGCATCACTTTCGGAACACTCTCACTTTCTAATAGTTGATTTTCTAACTTTAAATGCAGAAAATCAAGCCTTCATTGTTAATTTCTATGATTTCAGAGGGCAAAAATGAAGTGATTCTTTCTTTTTGTAGTTTAATAAAAGCTTATAGGCAAATGATAAAAGACGTTGCTTAGTAATAGTAATCATTTGATATGGTGCCTAAGAGAACCACTTGCAAGAAAAGACCTCAGTTTTCTAAACTCCAAAATGTCCCATCACAAAGGTTTTGCTGTCTAATGATAAGACAGCGACAATGAGCAGATACAATGGTAAAGAGTGTTGAAAAGTGTGTACAGAGGGCATGAAGCAAAAAGTCAATGGAACACAGGTTTCTTCCAACAGCTTACTGGTCTGGAATGTGGAAAACATTGGAACTCAGAAACACTCGATGCCACGTTCGAAAAGTGCCAAACCTACAATACTGCCCTTAAGATATATATATAAAATTTTTTTTTAAAAAGCAGGGTGTAGTAATAGTAACTCACAGCATTGCCCCTATGGCCAGGAAACTCCCACCCCTGTTTTAAAATTTTGTGCCTGTAAATGAGGAATCCAACTCCAAGATGAAATACTTGCATAGAGCAGTGTAGCACACACAGTCAAAGTCACCAAAGAGAGTTGAATAAGACCCAAATGACATGTTTAATTTTGCCCCTGCCAGCAAATCAAAAACTATCCTGTCCTTGTCCACCCCTCACCTGTCCCCTCCCATTAGCACCCGTGCCTACCAAATATGGCACTAAGTTTCATTTCCTAGCTCAGAGAAGGTAAGGTCATGGGTGGGCCACTCCAGGGGTCCCAGTCATCCCAATGCCTGGCCAAACTGCCAAAGGCACAGCCGCATCCAATGCAGAGAAGAAATTATTGAAGAAACCAAGTTTTCCAAGTACCGGACTTGATTCTTGGAACTTGGTGGTACCAAACTGAGGACTGTGATTCTCAGTATATCTGAAGCAAATCAAATTCCAAGTTTCAGCACTAGTTTTGATAGTCTTCCATCAGATTACAAGGGAACTCCACAAGTATAAACTACTTCGCATTTCCTTATGCCAATTTAAAATCTATGAATGTTTTGTGCTTCAGGATGTTGGCATATATGTAAATAATTAGTTTGGTAATTATATCAGTAAGAGAAACGTATATGGATTATTCTTTGGGGCAATCCTATACTGATATGGGGTTGCATGCAGTGAATCAATTGCATCTGTTCTACACACTAAGTGAGTACCCACAAAAATGATTATAGCCATCGAAATTATGCTATGCAGCCCAATAATATTTGGTTCTAATTCAGGGGCAGGGAACCTTTTCTGTCCTGGGGGCCACACTGAATATTATTACGAGCTCTGAGGGCCACAGAGGTTGGGGGCTGGAGTGCTTAATGCGTGTATTCAATAAAAGGATGGCCCAGATCATGGATCTGTGCTGTGGATCTGTCCCCTACACTTGTGTGTATGTCCTCCTCTCTGTCCCATTATCTTGAGCTCAGTTTTTAAGTGCTTGGGGGTAGAGACTGGATCCAGGGGCCAGATCCAGGCACTGGAAAGGGGCCTTATAAGAACTTGCCAAGGGCTGCATTTAGCCCCCGGGCCTGAGGTTCCACACCCCTGCTCTAATTGGTAGCCCATTGGTGCACGACAGGCTACTTGATTTACTAATTTCAGTGTCAATGTACCAACTTCAATATCAGTTTTCTGGTACCAATTTTCCTGTTCTTTATTACCAAAATCAGTTGGTAAAATGGAAAATTGGGAACAGCAATACCTGTTATTTTGGGTAATCTGGTGCCCGACTTGGTATTCGACAACTGATATGTCACCCAGCAGACTACTCAGAATACCAGGTATTACCCACGGGTAACAGATACCCTTTTCAGCTCTTGCTCTCCCCTAAACCTTTCTCCAAAAAGGGAGCTGAATGCTGTATTGTAATATGCAGGTGGCTTAAAATTTCCCATTCATGCTTGGTTTCCACTTGGCACTTTAAACAATACTTTAGGGTGGCTTCTTAATGTTATCTGATGTCCTGTTTAGAACGTTCTTCCATAGATTTCACTGTATTGGTGGCCTCTGTATTCTGGTCCTGAATATTACTTAATTTTTGTTTCAGCTTTGAAGCAATATTTGTTTAGTTATTGGAATGTGTATAGATTCTGAATCTTTGCAATAGGGCTTCATATCTATTCTGTGCTTTCGCAGACGTTTAGTTTCTTTACATTATTCAGTTTGTCAAATGAAGGACATTTGCTTTGGAATATTAACTTTCAGTAGGGATGTGCAAACAGAACGCGGTTCGAATGTTCAGTCGTTCGGTTGTTTGGTTCAGGAACCGAGTTCGGGTTCGGTTACCAAGATCGGGTTTGGTTGTTTGGTTCAGCAGAGTTTGGTTCAGCCGAACATTCAGAAATCAGTATTGATATCGATATCGGTGCCGATATCAATACCGATTTTGAAGATTTTATTTTCAGTATCAGTATCATTTGGCCCTGAGACACTAATAAGTTTGTTATTTTTATGTCTTGTTATATTGTTATTGTTTGTTTTTTAAAAAGTTATTATAAAAGTTATATCTGTTACCAGCTGAGTTTGACCTACCAATCTTTTACCCCTCTGTGCTGCCTTACGGGCAGCAGACCAGCCTCTCCTACTTCCCTTCTCAATGTCTTCCATAGCAAAGAATGCACACAAAGATCTATCTATCAATCGATCAATCTTACACAGGGATGGGGGGGGACACAGACAACTCACACCAAACTACACAGGGAGGGGTACAAAACTGAAATGAAACCTAAATCAATCTAATCCTACTCTAAATAAATCCAAAAACAGGAAAGGGAATCAGGGATGGAATATATAAAGGGAGGAGGGAAGGATTCAATGTAGGGTAGGGAGAAAGAACACAGGGATGGGTAAAAAATAAAAATAACACCTAAATCAATCTAATCTAATCTAAATAAATGATACTAAGGAGGTAAATGTGTGGGATGGGTGAAATAGGAGAAGTATGGCAATGGATTAGGAACTGCTAGGAGAGGGAGACTTCTGAAAACGCCTACTGTCAGGAACAGTGGCTAGCTCAGAAGGTGTTGGAAGGGGGGAGGGCAATTACTTTTGTTTCTTCCTGCACCCGCCTTAACGCAAGCCCCATTGGCTTTGTGCAGCCTAGTCCCCTGTCTCCTATGTCCAATCACAGACTGCGAAGCCAGTTGTCTGAGGGGAAAATGGATGGTGATTGGGCAGGCTGGCTGCTACTCCAAGTCTCTCCACCCCTGGTGCCAGGAAGTCTGCTCCTCAGCTTCCCCCCTTCCAGTCACGTTTTCCCCGCCAAAATTCACCCGAATGGTACCAAACTGTTCGACCATTTTTGAGTTTGGATCGAGTTCGGTTCGGTCAGTTCGGGTTCGGTTCAGAAGTTCGGTTCGGTTGTCCGAACAGACCGTATTTGGTCCGAACTCTGAACATCCGAACCGTGTTCACACATCCCTAGCCTTGGGGAACTCCAACTGAAAGTAGGAGGGAGGAGAGGCTGGAATTGGGAAGAGACAAATTAAAGGAGCGGTCAGAGAGGTAGGAAGAGAACCAGTCAAGGACAGAGCCGCAGAAGTCCAAGGAGCAAGGTGTCTCTTGCCAACTCCACCTCCTCCTCACTTCCACTCTTGGTTTGTGTTCCCCAAGGTTCTCTCCTTAGCCCTCTTCTCTTCTCTTCTCTTCTCTATCTATATCCTGTCCCTAGGCAAACTCATTGCCTCCCATGGCTTCCAATATCACCTCTACGCTGATGACACTCAATTCTCTCTCTCTAATCTCTCTCTTTCTCCATCTATTCAAGCTCCCCTCACCAGTTGTCTCTCTGACATCTCTACCTGGATGTCTCAGCATCAACTCAAACTCAACATGGCTAAAACTGAACTCCTTATCTTCCCCCCTCATCCTTCCTCTCCCTCTTCCCTGTCGATCCTCATCGATGGGGTCACCATCCTTCCCGTCCCCCAAGCCCGTAGCTTAGGCTTCATCTTTGACTCACCCCTTTCTTTTAAACCCTACATCGACTCTTGCCAAATCCTGTTGCTTCTTCCTCCATAACATTGCTAAGATTGATTTGCCCTTTTCTCTCTGTCTACTCTGCCAAAACTCTTGTTCATGCCCTGGTCACCTCTCGCCTCAATTACTGTAACCTCCTTCTCACTGGCCTCCCCCACTCTCCCCTTTCTCCCCTTATCTCTATCCAAAACTCTGCTGCCAGGGTCATCCATCTTGCCCGTCGCTTTGACCACATGCAGCCCCTCCTCTCCTGTCTTCACTGGCTCCTCCTTCCTGAACAAATCCTGCACAAGCTCCTAGTCTTCACCTGCTCCCCCCTACCTCTCTGCATTAATTTCCCTCCGTACTCCAGTCTGTGAACTCTGCTCCTACTCTGTCCCCTCTCTCACTCTCCCACACCTCCCCTGCCCCCTAACCACCTTTGTTCCTTCTCCCTAGCTGCCCCCCATGCCTGGAACTCCCTCCCTGCCCACATCCACCTCACCCCCTCCCTTTGTACTTTCAAATCCCTCCTTAAGACCCATCTCTTCTGATCTTCCCTCCCCGACTTCTCACTCCCTTCACCTAACTCCTGCTGATACCCTCCATCCAGTACAATCTGTTATCTAATAATAATAATAATAATAATAATAATAAATTAATCATTAATAATTAATCATGTTGTAGCCCATGCTTTTTTTTTATTAACAGTGAGAAGTTAAGATGACAATTTCTTGTGTGATTCACAGTTAAAAATATAACCCTGCAGCTTAGTGCCTACAGGTAGGCAGGCACGTGGAAAGATTATTCAGCTGAGCGCTTAATAACCTAAGCAGTTTTGTCTGAAACCTCCTCACTTCATTAACGGCATGACTTCATCCAGAGCTGGTGATTAAATTAGAATGATTTTCATAAAGCTAAGTAGTTCATAAGAATTTTCCTAAACTTCATATTCAAGTTTGGGAACCAAAAATCATGGGATTTTTTAAATGTTTGACTAGTTTTCCAAAATTAGATCTGCAATTCTGAGTCAAATCTGAGTTTTGGAATGGACAAAACATGGGGTACTCAAATTGACGTGAGTTAACTTAGAATTGAGAGCACTTTGAAAACTTGACCATAGATATCCCAGATGTGACTTGATTTGGTGTCTCATGGCATTCAGGAAAATCTGTGCTTTCAGCAGTGTCTTATTGTGAATACAATTGGGAGTGTGTTAATGCAAAAAACAGAGCACAAATACTTGTTGTGGCACCTTTGATGGAAATATAAACTGCTTGAAATAACAGTCTCTTTGCCTATCAATTCCTGTCGGTTTAATTTTCAATTTTTTTTTAAATTATAGCAAGCTGATGAACAGTATTGTCAAATTTAGGCTTTCCATCTACATTTTCCTTTAATGGAGTGAGGGTGGATGGAGATCAGGGTGGACAGAGTGGGCATAGTTTCCTTAACACAGTAGGAGTTGGAAACATCAAAACCGTGGTATAGTGAAAGATTGCCAGGTCTCCTGTAGCAAATTCACCAGAAGACTGGAATTTAGGAGTGTGCATTCTCTGCAGCTGGCTTGCAGTTGAGAGTTTATCCACTTATAACACTGGAATAATATTTGGAGAGAGGTCATGAGCTTAGACTTTCAAATCTAAACAATAGGGATGTGCGAACGCGGTTCGGATGTTCGGAGTTCGGACCAAATTCGGTCCGTTCGGACAACTGAACCAAACGTCCGACCCGAGCTGACTGAACCTGAACTCGATCAGAACTCGGAAATGACCGAACAGTTCGGCCACGTTCGGGTGAGTTCGGATGAGTTCAGGCAGGAAAAACGTGACTGGCAGGCCCAGGGAGGGGAGGCAGCTGAGGAGCAGACATTCTAGTACCAGGGGTGGAGAGACTTGGAGTAGCAGCCAGCCTGCCCAATCACCATCCATTTTCTCTTCAAACCACTGGCTTGGCAGTCTGCGATTGGACCTGGGGGATGGGGGGGTAGGCTGCACAGAGCCAATGGGGCTTGCGGTAAGGCGGGCGCTGCAAGTAACAAAAGTCATTGCCCTACCCCCTTCCAACACCTTCTGAGTTAGCCACTGATCCTGACAGCAGGTGTTTTCACAAGTCTCCCTCTCCTAGCACTTTGTGTTCCTTCCTATTCCTAATCCATTGCCATCCTCCTCCTATTTTACCCATCCCACACATTTACCTCCCTAGTATCATTTATTTAGATTAGATTAGATAGATTTAGGTGTTGGTTTTATTTTTTACCCATCCCTGTGTTCTTTCTCCCTACCCTACATTGAATCCTCCCGTTCTCCCGCTATATATTCCATCCCTGATTCCCTTCTCCTGTTTTGGATTGATTTAGAATAGGATTAGATTGATTTAGGTTTCATTTCAGTTTTGTACCCCACCCTGTGTTGTTTGGTGTGAGCTATCTGTGTCCCCTCCCTTCCTTGTGTATAGATAGATAGATAGATAGTTTTAGGAGTTAGCTTAGTTATAGAGATAGACAGACATGTATAGTTATACAGTTTTAATATTTTATAGTGTGTTTGTAGGAGTAGACCTTTGTAGATATAATATTCCATTTAGTTCCATAGAGTTTAGAATAGTTAATAGCAGTTAGAGTTAGTGTAGATATATATAATATAATCCAATTTTGAATATATCAATAAATAAAAATAAATTTTTTTCATGTGCATTATTTGTGTTTTAGAAATGGAGAAGGGAAACAGGAGAGGCCGGTCTGCTGTCCATAAGGTGGGCAATGGGGCACGTGGCAGAGGTAGTAGAGGCCATGTCAGTGGAGTGGCAGCATGCAGCAGAAGCTAGAGCCCATCAGTAAACTCCACAGGCCTGATTTTGGGAGACCGGCTTCAGAGGCTCCCAGCAGTGGCACTAGCCTGGGGGTGGTTCGGCGGAGCCTCCTGCCAGCATCCTCCACTGCCACGCACCTCATGTACTGCACTGGAAGGCCTGCAGTACATGAGGCTGCGGCTGTCTCTGCTGCTGGAGCAGGTGCTTCGGATGTTCCTCCAGGGCCACCAATGTCCCCCATTGTTGAGGTGATCCCCAGTGGTCCAAGGCTGGTGGATCCCACCCTGGCTGCTAGAGGCAGGGCCTGACCCCCGGGCAATGGCAGCAGGGAGAGGAACAGCAGCAGTATCAGCTATAGGGGGCACAGGGAGAGTGGCAGCATCATGGTCGGCAGTCCAGTCTCAGGGTCCCAGTACTCCCCCCTTCGCAGGATAACACTCTGATTGGGGACAGCGAGGCAGACACTAGTCCTACGGAGGAGATGTCTTGTGTTGAGGCGACGGCTGTCCCTCTGAGAGCTGTGTCACCACCACGTTCTGCCCCTCCCAGCAGTGTTGGCAGTGGTGCGTCACCCGGTGCAGTCCCGAAGGCAGGAGGGGGTGAAGAATCCTCTGTCTGGGCACATTTTAAGTTGGTATAGGCAGATCATCCGAGGGAGGTACAATGCACTTTGTACCAGAAGGTGGTGAAGCGTGGGCAGGTGCTCACCAACCTTGGCACAAATGCCATCGCAAGGCACCTTAAGGCATGCCACAGCACTTTGCTGCTAAGCGGGCTGTCAGGGGCAGTAGATGCCAGCGGGTTCTTGATTGCAGAGGCCAGTCATCTGCCTCCTTCAGTGGACAAGCATCCTGCTTCAACAGCTGCCTCTAGCAGCAGGAGCAGCATCACTGCTAGGAGGGAGCAACAGAAGCAGCAGCAGAAGCAGTGTCAGTCAACCATGGAGGACCTGGGGTGGGGCCACCAGCAAATCCCTCATCAGCTGCAGGACATGGAGGGCAGCGTGGCTTTCAAGTGAAAACCACGCGCCTGTTGGGTAAAATGATTGCTCTGGATGGGCAGCCCTTCTCCATGGTCAGTGACATGGGGATTAGGCACTTGATTGGGTTCCTGGCCCCCCCAGTTTCAGCTTCCATCATGCAACACCCTGAGTCGTCAGGTGGTGCCAGCCCTGTACCGGGCTATAAAGGAGCAGGTGAGGGAGCGCTGGCAGGGGCTGGAACTGCCACCATTCACTTCACCATCGACCTGTGGTCAAGTCGAAATGCGCAGCATGCCTACCTGGCGGTGATGGCGCACTGGTGGCAGGACCCAGAGGCAGTGTTTGGGAGTGGCAGGAGGGGTCCCAAAGCAGGGTATAGATGGGCTCTGCTTCAAGTGGAAGTAATGGATGGCCCCCACACCACTCAGAACATAGAGTCAGCCCTGACCACCATGGTGAGGGAATGGGACATGCTAGGCATGCCCTTCACCAAGGGGTGCGTGGTGACGGACAAGGTGGCCAATATACTGAGGGCAGTCTGCGAGGGGGGGGCTTCACGAGCATCCCTTGTGTCGCACACACCCTTCACCTTGTGGTCAGGGGCGCTCTGGGCTTGGGGGAGAAGGGGATTGGGGCAGGCACCTTTAGCTCCCTGATCAAGTGGGGAAGGAAGCTGGCTGGGTTCTTTAACCAGAGCATGAAGGATGGCAATCTCCTACGGGCAAAGCAGGCTGATGAAGACTCCCCAGTGCACCAGCTGGTCCAGGATGTGTCCACACAGTGGAATTCCATGTTCCTGATTCTCGAGCAGCTTCTCAAGCCGAAAGTCGCCTTGCATTAGGTGCAACTGGTCAGAGTCAGCGGGGCACTTCCAGGGTACAATGGGGTGGAACGGGAGATATTGGCGCACATGGTCTTCATGCTGAGGCCGTTCCTGGGCATGACGGAGACTGTGAGCTCGTCCATGGCCACCATCATCCATGTGACCCCTCTGGTACAGAGTCTCCTCAGGAGGCTGGAGGAGATTCTCCAGGGGTGTGATTGTGTCCCTGAGGGCAGGAAGCTGGCCAATGAGACTGTTGACCTGGTGCGGAAGCGGAGGGCAGGGCTGAAGGCAAATTTTGACATGCTCCTGGGGCGGGCAGAATACGTTCAGGCAACCATGCTGGACCCCAGGGTTGAGGGCACCATTGTCATGTATTTCCTATTATAAGCATATATTTTTGGCCATCTGTGTTCCTAATGTATTAATTTTGAGTTTCTTTATGTTAACTTTTTGTTTCAAAGTATTGGATTTGTGTTTTGCAGTATTGATTTTTAAAATCAACTTCTGTGATTAGCTTGGTTCAGGCTGAAGTTTCTTTAGCTACATTCCAATGAGCTTTTTTCTAAACTTCCCAAATGAACTTTCACTGTATCCAAGGAAACAGTCAAATGGCTAGGAGTTAGAGGCCAGATCAAAGGCCTCTTCTCAGCCTAGGTGTCTGGAATCTTATCTGTTATGTGTCTAGATGATGAATGATCTGACCATAAAACACCTCCAGACTGAGAAGAAGGAGTCTTTAAGTTAGTTTTTTCTAGCTAACATATCTATTTAATTAATGGCTGAAATAACCTTTAAGCTTTGGTTATTCTCTCTGTAATCTGACAATTATCTTTGATAAAAATATAAGTTTTCAGTTTAAACCTTGAAGGAAATAAAAAAAATGTTACTTGTTCAGAATTAAGAGAGTCAATTAGAATCCAGTATATTTCCTTACTAACTGACGTCAGCAACGCCAGCAACGTCAGTCCTCAGGAATGTGAACCTCCCATGCAGGCATGCTTAAGAAGGGAGACAAGAGTTTTGCTCTTTAGACTGAAATTCCACACACCATCAGATTTCTTTCTCACCAACATCTTGGCAGACAAAGGGAAGAACTGGGAAGAATGTAACGTATGATTCTTGATATCTTTGAGCCAATGAATTGAGCATATGTTAAGCTTTTAGAAGCTTTTTTCTTAAAATAGAGATGTTTTAAGAAATTTTGATTGGCTATCCATGCTATTCTATGTAAACTACTGATGTTCTCTATTTATATTTAAGTAAAATACGCTCATATTTTTAATATATTCTAAAGTCTCATGTTCCATTTATTTATAAATATATTGTCAATTTACAATACTTGCTTTGCTAGCTTGGCCTCAAAGTAAAGTGTAAAACTCATTTTATACAATTAGGAGAAAAAGGCCCAATTCAGTATGATTAGTTCAGCTGGAAAATTTAGCCTTCTTTCCTTTTTATAAAAAGAGTATCAAAACGTGACACCATGGCACGCCAGACAGCGCTCTATGGGTACTGGAAGCATGAGCTGGTGGAGAGGGTCCAGCAGGCAGAACGGGCTATGGAGAGTGTACAGCAGCAGCAGCAGCAGCAGCAGCAGGATGCCCCTGGGGACGGTGGGAGTAGCCACCCCTTTCAGCTGGTGGGGTCTATCCCTGTCCGCAGCCCTTGCGGTAGCAGCACCAGAAGCAGGATGAGCAGCAGTAGCACCCCTATCCCCAGCAACAGCAGATCCTATGTTCAGGCCACTCAGGAGAGCATGGGGCCATGTACAATAGGGCAAGCAGCATGGCTGAGTGCAGTGGTGGAGATGGTGACCAGGCAGAGTTACCAGAGGGAGTACGATGGTGCCTCAGCAGCAGTGGAGACCTACTTGGAGGAGGAGCAATGCATCGATCCCAGCAGCAATCCCTTGGCCTACTGGGCCAGCAAGACCAACATGTGGCCGGCCCTGTCCAAAGTGGCCAAGGGTCTCTTGTCCTGCCCACCAACCAGTGTCCCCAGCGAGCGGGTGTTCTCTACAGCAGGGGACATTTGCTCTCTACACCGCCTGAGACTGGGGGCAAAGTTGGTGGAGCAGTTGCTGTTCATCAAGGTGAACCTTCCGCTGCTGGGATTCCCTGAGCTGCCCCTGGACATGGATTAATGGTGGAGTGGCACACGCCATCCCATGCCAGGGGCAGTCTTGGGATGAGGCGCCTCCTCAATCTGGGCTGCTGCTGCTATGCTGAGGTGCTGTCCCTCCCTCCCAATGTCTGGCGCCCGCCCTGCCTCTCTCTCTCTCTCATACTAGATGGCCTTGGCCGGCTTATCTGACATATCATGATGCAGGATGGCATTGGGAAACTGTAAGCCTGCCAGTTGGCCTCTAGCTAGATGATCTTGGCCCACCTATGTGACTGGCTCTCTCTCTCTCTTGCGCTACACAGTCTTTGCCAGCCATTCTGAGTGCCCTGCTAAGGTCCCAGCCTGCCTTCCCTATGCGGCCTGCCCGCCCACCCAGGTTGCAAAGTTCGAACCCTGCCTCAGTCTGCCTGCCTCTCATGCTATGCTGCCTGTCCACCCGCCCAGGTTGCAAAGCTCGAACCCTGCCTCAGTCTGCCTGCCTTCTGCTCATGCCATGCTACCTGCCTGCCCACCCACCCAGGTGGTCTAGATCAAAGCCTGCCTCAGTCTGTCCGCTTTCTGCTCATGCCATTCTGCCTGTCTGCCCACCCAGGTTGCAAAGATCGAACCCTGCCTCAGTCTGCCTGCCTCTCATGCCATGCTGCCTGCCCACCAACCCAGGTTGAAAAGCTCGAACCCTGCCTCAGTCTGCCTACCTTCTGCTCATGCCACGTTGCCTGTCTGCCAGCCCAAGTTGCAAAGCTTGAACCCTGTCTATCTGCCTGCCTTCTGCTCAAGCCACACTGCCTGTCTGCCCACCCACCCAGGTGGCCAAGATCAAAGCCTGCCTCAGTCTGCCTTCCCATGCTCATGCCACGCTGCCTGTATGCCTACCCTGTGGAAAAAGCTGAAACCTCCCATGCCACGGTGCCTGTCTGCCTGCCCTGGCAACCCTGGGTGATGTGCCCCACTGGTCTGGTAATCCCGCCGCTGCTGTCTGCTGGTCCATGGGTGCTCTGCCCTGGCCAATCCAAATGTGCCCACACAATCCTGCTGCTGCTGTCTTCTGCTGTATGGAAGCACTTTCCTGGCAAATCCTATCATCCTGGCTCCTACTATCCATGGGTGCTGCGCACAGGCAAATCCTGCTGCTGTTGCCTTTTGTGCCATGGGTACTATGCCCTTGCAATCCAGTGTCTGCTGCTGCTGCCAATGCCGCCTATGCCACGGGTTCTGTGCCCTGGCAATCCAATGTCTGTTGCTGCTGCCAATGCTGCCTATGCTGTCTGTGCCACGGGTTCTGCCCCACAACCAAATGTCTGCTGCTGCTGCCAGTGCTGCCTATGCTGTATGTGCCACGGGTTCTTCCCCAGCAACCGAATGTCTGCTGCTGCTGCCAATGCTGCCTCTGCTGTCTATGCCATGGGTTCTGTACCTGGCAATCCAATGTCTGCTTCTGCTGCCTCTGCTGTGCCATGGGTTCTGTGCCCTGGCAATCCAATTTCTGCTGCTGTTGCTGGTATTTCACGTCAGCCATTTGCTCCTCAATCTTTTAGACCGCCATAGCTTGGATGAGTGCGCGGGTGGGCAGGGACTGGGTGAACATTACAATGGGGAGGAATGGGAGATCCTGGCTCACACACTCTTCATGCTGAGACCGTTCCTGGCTGTGACTCCAGTATCTCTGCCGCTCCAGATTCGGGGATCTGAACCCAACTCCCTTTTGATCAGCCGAGGGCAATGGAGGCCATCGGCGATCACCCGTCCCTTCAGAATGACGCTCACCTATCTCTTAGGACCGACTGTTTGCACATCCCTACAGATCATAGTCCTCACCACTTTGCAGATTTGGCCAATGGCACATATCCAGTTCAACATGCATTCCATGCTGAGTCTCTTGAGGATTTCCACCATGATGATGAACTCAGTTTCCTTGCCTTCTGACAATTTGGAGCTCGCCTGGGATGATCTCAATCCTAAAATAATCTTTAACATCTCCTTCAGGCCAGGATAATTGTTCTGTGGCTTTGCCATGATTAGCAAAAAAGTGGCAGGGAACTTCCACCCTCTCCAGCCAGCAGGCACCTGCCCCTGCCCAGCCCCCTTAGCCCTGTCCCCTCATCATTCTTAGCCTGGACTTCAACGCTCTTGGACTTTAAGGTGCAGATGGCTCCCATGCATGGGGCTGTCAATAAAGTATGTCATGCGGGGGAGGGGCAGATTAGCAAAGTCATGTCAATGGGTGACAATCGGGGGTGAGGGGGATTGGTCATGAGATATTATACCCATATGTTTGTGTCTTTGTCACAGTTATTTAGTATGTGGGTATTTAGGTAGGTGCGGGTGGGGAGTTTTACTTGCTTTCCTGTCTCACCTCTCTAGACTGCCTCCCATTTGCCATCATTCCACTCATGGAGAGCTATCATTCCACTGCATCAACAAACAGCCAGACACTCCAGCCCCAGGATCGAGCATCAGGGTTCAGGGGCCATAATTCCTCATACAGGGTGCTGTCATTCCACTGCATCAAGTAACAGCCTCTCCAGCTCCAGGACCCACTGTCAGGGTACTGGGGCCTACATCCCAGGCAGGGAGGGCTGTCCATCTAGGTTATCAAGAAGCTGCCACTCTAGCCCCAGGACCCACAGGATTCTGGGGAAGTCATTCTTCGCACAGAGAGCCATCATTCCACAGCATCAAATAACAGCCACTCCAGCCCCAGGACCTACCCTCAAGGTTCTGGGACTTACATTCCAGGCAGGGAGGGCTGTCCATCCACATCATTGAGAAGCTGCCACTCTAGTCCCAGGACCCACCATCAGGCTTCTGGGATGTCATTCCGCTCACAGAGAGCTGCCATTCCACTGCATCAAGTAACAGCCACTCCATCCCCAGGACCCACCATCATGGTTCTTGGGCCTACATTACAGAAAGGGAGGGCTGTCCATCCACTTCATCTAGAAGCTGCCACTATAGCCCCAAGACCCACTGTCAGGGTTCTGGGGCCATCATTCCACTCACAGAACACTGTCATTCCACCGCATCAAGTATCAGCCACTCCAGCCCCAGGACCCACTGTCAGGGTTCTGTGGTCTATGTTACAGGCAGAGAGGTCTTTGCATCCACTGTATCTAGAAGGTGCCACTCTAGCCACAGGACCCATCATCAGGGTTCTGGGGCTGTCATTATGCTCATGGGGAGTTGTCATTCCACTGCATCAAGAAACAGCCACTCCATCCCCAGGGCCCACCCTCAGGGTTCTGGGGCCTATGTTACAGGCAGGGAGGTCTGTCCATCCATGTCATCCAGAAGCTGCCACTCTAGCCCCAGGACCCACCCTCAGGGTTCTGGGGCCTACGTTACAGGCAGGAAGGGACCACTGCATCCAGAAGCAGCCATTCTAGTGCCAAGAACCATCATCAACTTCTTGAGTAGTGTCTCTCTCTCTCTCTCTCTCTCTCACTGGCACCCCCACAGATTTCCACCCAACCGTTTCTAGTGATATAAGGCAAGTCCATGTGGTGATGGAACGCAGCGTTACGTGGTGAGAATGATGAAAGCCAGCATGAAGAACCCTTTTTTATGAGGTAGCAACCTGCTTCTCATGCCCAAGCAACTGCTCACCACCATGGCATGCCTATCCTCATGGCCTCGAGCTCCTCTCTAGGCTAAGAAGCACTCTCCCCTTTAATAGTGACAGTTCTACCCAACCGTTTCTAGCGATATGAGACAAGTCCACGTGGGGATGGAACTCAGGGTGACATGGTGAGAATGATGAGAGTCAGCATGAACCACCTTTTTAAATGAGGTAGCAACTTGCTGCTCATGGAGAGAGAGAGTCTCCCTGCTGCTAGGAGAGACAGACATGCTCCCACCCATGCTGTCACCTGCAGTGCATGGCCAGAGAGAGAGAGAGAGAGAGGTGCTGCTAGAAAAAAGGGGAGAGGTGCATCCAACTCAAGCTGCCACCTTCCAGAACCACCAAGAGATCTCATCTGTGCTCATGCTCAATGCCCACATCCAGCAGCAAACCTACCAGAATGAGATGGAAACAACACACAACATAATTATGTGCCTGTGAGCGGGGTGGGGGGAATTAGGGAAGCAATTACACTAGTCCACACGCTACCAAGCCTGATTCCCAGGAAGAGGGGCATGCGCCCTACATGAAGAATGCCCATCAGGATAGAATGTGGGTCTTCATCTCTAATTAAAGAGAACAGACCCCTATCATCATAGGGCATGGTAAGCACTGGGAAGCCACTGTCTTCCCCTACAATCCTGACAGCACACACTCCGGGTAAGGAGGAGGGTAAGGGGCAGTGTGAGGTATTGTGCCAGGGGGATAGGGAGTCCCACAGGGGAAGGGAAGGAGAAGGCAGCCCAGGGAGGGGGAAGGGTAAACAGGGGAACACACACTTAACTCAGGCAAGCCAATTCTTCATACTCACAGTTGTCGTCTGGATTCAAGGGAAGGAAGGTCCATGCACCCAGTTCTAACAGCCAAGCGGTCCACAAGCAAAGCAGCAACCAAAAGTTCAAGCAGGGGGACCGGTCTCTCAGAAATCACCAGCAGCGCCCCAGGCCCCACCCCTGTGCGTGCTCTCAAGCACTCCAAGCACCGCAGCAGGGGTGGGGGAAGTCCCAGACCGTGTCCCAACGTCGGGGGTGTGGCCACCGGCCAAAGTCCTGACTCGGCAGCCAGTGGCCCCGCCGAGCACTCCAGAACCTGCGACCCCGAAAGGGGCGGGGAACCCCCAGCCTGCTCCTGCTGCTGCCGAGGGGGACCCCCTTGGGGGCGAGCCCTCCTACGGGCAGCAGCCCTGACAGTGCCTGCCTGTATGCCTCCCTGTACCTGCTGCTACCTATTCCATTATTGAATGAAGTGTGCACAACCAAGCACTAATTCTAGGGACATCATTCAACTCCCATGGGCTGTCATTCCACTGTCAGGACGCTCTAGGCCTTCCGGGGAACTTCCGGGTTTCCCCGGAAGGCCTACAGCGTCCTGACGCCGGCAGCCACAGCCGGCGCTGAGGCCGCCAGACCGCCCGCCGCCGCCGCCGGAGCTCAAGGCCTAGAACGTCTCTGATGCCGGCAGCCACAGCCGGCGCTGAGGCCGCCAGACCGCCCGCCGCCGCCGCCGGAGCTCCCAAANGATAAGATCTTCAAAAACTTGTATGTTTGGGTTGGTCACTGGTGGATAAAAGGAGGATTTGGGTCTAAAGTTGCTTGCATCGGTGGAATTCTCTTTATCATTTTTAAACCAATCTTGTAAGCGTAATTTCCTACACAATAGAAACATATCTACTCTCATCCCAAAATCATTGTACTTGGGTGTCGGTACAAATGACAACTCCCTTACCCAAAACCTGTAATTCCACCTTAGATAATTCCTTGCTGGACAGGTTAATTACCTGCCAGTTTGTCTTATCTTCCTTGATTGTGGTGGCAGCTATCCTTCCTGAAAGGTTCTTTTTAGACAACCCCTCCGTGATGGAGGGGAAACGGCTAAAAAAGACGAATCTCTCTGGTCAGCTCCTCCTCTCTCTGATCTCTCATCTGTTTGAACATTCGCATCCTCTTGATCACTACTGTGCCTGGATACAACCCCATCCTCACTCGTTAGGTCAAAATCCACAGATGTATTCAGCCTGGTTTTTATGCCATTCTTTTTCCAATTATATACCTTCCCCTGCTCATAATCCTGCAAGTCCCTTTGGAACTTGATCCACTTCCTGTCCTTGATCAGTTTATATTCCTTATCCAAATCCTCTGACAACATGGCTGATTTTTCTTGAAATTTCCTATCCCCTATGTTGTCCTTAACTTCACAATCTATTTTCTGAATTTCCTCCTGTAATCTCCTAATCTCTTGGTTGGAAGTTTCCACTATAAGGACCATTAGATCATATCTGCATTTATTCAAAATTTGGATCCATTTATTCTTGAATTCTTCATTGGAGGGGAAGACGCCTGGTTCTTTAAGAACCCTCACGCCTCTGGGAATTCTTTTGTTCTTAATGTAATCCCCTAGAGCACGGGAATGTAACTTAACTCTGAGGGACTTTAATCTCAAATCTGCATACTGCCTCCATGAACCTGATGTATGGGAAAATTCCTCAGTGTCAAAGAAGGTAGACACAGGGTCTATAATCTTTTCTATATCTGCTACACAGTAGCTGAATGTTGGCCATGTAACTAATGCAATCCCACCCCCTCAGGAGCACTCAGAAGCTATCCTACTTGCCACAATGTAACACTTAGATACAACAAAA
Organism: Sphenodon punctatus; assembly: GCA_003113815.1. Classification (NCBI taxonomy): domain Eukaryota; kingdom Metazoa; phylum Chordata; class Lepidosauria; order Sphenodontia; family Sphenodontidae; genus Sphenodon; species Sphenodon punctatus. The sequence continues at coordinate 165,683 of QEPC01009728.1, forward strand.
GACAGCAGAATATATGCAATCTACGCAATCATTTTATATATAAGGTGTACTATATAATATTACACAAAGAGAACAACTTCAATACAATAAAAAGTGCAAGAATGCACTTCCCAAGGCTTCCCCCCATGCAGAGATCTCTTAGTGAGAGTGGGCAGTGCACCTGGCAGTGCCCACTTGTGCCTCTGCCAGACTGCCACAGCCTCGCTCTCTCTCTGGTACACCCACACAGACACAAGCCCTTCCCCTCCTGGGGGGCTGTCTGCAAGTCGAGACCCTGCTGGCACATCTTGGGACTAATACGCTACATGTGCTGCTGCTGTCAGGTAGGGATCTGACAATGTATATACAGTGAGATTCTGCAACCTGCCAGAACTAGCACAGAGGGATAAAAGATTGGCCAGTTCAAACAAAGCTACAAATGTAACTTTAATAAAAACTTGTTAAATATCATAGATTACAACTTTATAAAACAAAAAACAAACATTAATATATATACAAAGAAAGGAACATAAAATTAAGGGCCTGAGGGCCTGTCCCCTGGAACGTGGGGGAAAGGAGAAAGGGGTGCGTGGGACCGAGGGGCAGGCAGCACGTCCTCCTCCACCTCGTACCCATGTTGCTGGGCAACATCAATGGCCCCCGCCACGGACGCCTTCCACTTTGCAACCGATGGGTGGTAAAGTTCAAAGTCTTTTATCTCTGTGCGGAGGTACTCCGCATATGCCTCCACCTTGTGCTCCCATGCTTGGAGCTCCTCAAAACATTGCACCAGCCAGTCCTCCATGGTGCGGGCTTGGACCTGTATCCCATCAATATATTTATCTGTGGGCCTCTGGAGCTGTGCCTGAAAGGCCCTTGCCTCATGTGTCTCCTCAGAGGGGGCTGGAGACTCCTCAGCAGAGCTTGAGAGGGAAGGGCTGTGGTGGCGGTGCTTCTGCTGGACCTTCCCCCCTTCCTTGGCAGGCTGTTCCTCCATGGAGTGGTCCCTGCTGCCACTGCTCCTTCCAGTCTGAGAAGGACCATGCAGCACCTCAAGTAGGTGGACGTTCTCAATGTGGGCGATGAGCCCAGATGTGGTCCCCTGCAGTCCTCTTTTTATCTTTTTGTCGCAGATCTAAAGAACACAAACAGAGAGGAACATAAGAAGTGCCATACTGTGTCAGACCAATGGTTTATCAAGCCCTGCCTTCATTCTGGTTGCACAAGTGGGTGGCTGGACAATCTCTCCCTGTGGGGGACTTCCTAAGAGGTCATAGGGAAATCCATTCCCTGTTGTTCCAGCCCCCGTGCCTTAACCTTGCATTCGGTAAATCCGCCTTTCTGGCTGTAGTAGTACTGCCAGACTGCAGACCTCATCGGCCTGGTTTCCAGTGGCTCCTGCGACTGCAACCTCCACCGTGATGGGGTTCTTGGCCTGGCACCAGCGGCGGCATCATCATCACCTTCTCTGAAACAGGAACACATAAACAACACCGAAATAATATCATAGATTTATGGTGATGCCCTAGCTTCAGCTCGTGCCTGGCTCCTGGAAGAGCCCCCACCCCACCCTCTCTCTCTGTGGCAGACCCAGAAATAAGACACATGAAATCCTGCCCATCTGCTGCCACCCGCTGATGCCCACTGTTTGTGCCTGACTGCCCACCACCCACCCACACACCAGTGAGCTCGTTCTAAAGGATAGTATTCTTCTTGTCCTCAAAGTTAGATGGAATAATAAACAAAAATAAATTTTACAAACCTGTTAGCAGTGGGACCTCCTGTGCCCTCTTCCTCCTCTCATGAGGAGCTGACCTCCACCACCTCAGATGGTCCAGGCAGGGCCTCTTCCTCCTCCACCTCCCTCATTTTCCTTTTTTTATCCTATATCAAACCTCAATCAACCAAACCTCAATCAACCAACCAACCAAATCAACTCACAACCAACCAAACCAACCTCAACCAAACCAAACCACCCACCCACACACACACACACACACACACACACACACACACACACACACACACACACAAGTTCCACATGCAATTGAAATACCATTTACGGTTTCTGATTTCTGGCGTGATCATGTGACCAAACAATATTGATACCAATAACAAAAATAAAATCTTTGAAATTGGTATCGGTATCAAATTGCACAGTCTTTGCCAGCCTATCTGATTGCCCTGCCAGGTTGCAAAGCTCAAAGCTCAGTCTGCTTGCCTCAGTCTGCCTGCCTCCTGCTCATTCCATGCTTCCTGTCTGCCCACCCTGTGGGCAAAGATGAAGCCCTGTCCCAGCCTGCCTGCCTCTCATGCCAAGGTGTCTGTCTGCCTGCCCTGACAACCCTGGGTGATGTGCCCCACTGGCCTAGTAATCCTGCTGCTGCTGTCTGCTGGTCTGTGGGTGCTCTGCCTTGGCCAATCCAAATGTGCCCAAGCAATCCTGCTGCTGCCGTCTGCTGCTGTATGGAAGCTCTTCCCTGGTAAATCCTATCATCCTGGCTCCTACCATCCATGGGTGCTGTGCCATGGGTACTGTGCTCTAGCAATCTAATGTCTGCCTCTGCTTCCAATGCCACCTCTGCCATGCCACAAGTTCTGCTACTGGGCAATCCAATGTCTGCTTCCGCTGCCAATGCCACCTCTGCTGTGCCACGGGGTTCTGAGACTGGACAATCCAATGTCTGCTACTGGGTGTCCACGTAATTCACCACTGGGCAAGGCTTGACCAATTTGCAGTAGAGCTTCTTGAGTTCTATTGAGTACTAGCCAAGTCTGCAATGCCCGGCCGAGTGGGGGTGCTGCCAGACACCAAGTGCTGGCCAGGCCTCTGCTGCTTCTCCACCCATGCCAGCCAGCCTGCAAACACACTTCTCTTGGCTATTTCCCCACCTGCTGCCTCAGTGATGATGCTGGATACCTCCTCTAAGTCCAAATATCTGTCTGTGTCCAACAGGAGAGGAGCAGAGCCGGCTGTCCCTGGGCCATGCTATTTCTTTCTTTCTTATTTAATTTATTTTATTTCTTTGTATTTATTGGCCACCCCCTCATGCCCATGGCATACGGGGTCGGCTCACAGCAGATAAAACAATACTAAAATACATAAAATATAAACAGTATAAACAATTAAAACTACCCACCCCCACCCCATCCCAAAATTCCTCCCTTCCCTACTCTACCCTCCCACCCTCCCTTCCGAAGGCCTGGGCGAACAGCCAGGTCTTACAGGCTCGGCGAAATGCCATCAGATCCAGGGCCAGGCGAGCTTCCTCTGGGAGGGAGTTCCAAATCCATGGCCCAGCCACTGAGAATGCCCTCTCCATCATGACCCCCCGTTTAACACGGGGGACCTCCAGGAAGACGCCCCCGGCAGATCGCAGGGGCCGACCTGGGGTGCAGAAGGCAAGGAGGTGCCCAAGGTATGAGGGGCCCAAACCGTATAGGGCTTTATAGACCAACACCAGCACCTTGAACCTGGCTCAGTACATGATAGGCAGCCAGTGCAGAGCACGGAACACAGGTGTAATATGCTCCCATCGCCTCATCCCTGTAAGGAGACGGGCCGCCGCATTCTGCACCAGCTGCAGCCTCTGAACCAGAATCAAGGGAAGCCCCACATAGAGCACATTGCAGTAGTCTAACCTTGAGGTGATGAAGGCGTGAATAAGAGTGGCCAGGTTGGGCCTGGAGACGCATGGGCTCAGCCGCCGCACCAGATACAGCTGGGGAAAGGCAGCTTTAGCCACCGCCTCCACCTGCCGATCCAGACGGAGGCCTGGATCCAAAACCACCCCCAGACTCCGAACCTGCTGGGCTATGGGAGGGCAGACCCCTCCCCCCACCAGAGGGGTTGGCACCTCCCTCGCCCTACCCACCACCATCACCTCCATTTTATCAGGATTGAACTTCAGTCTGCTTTGCCACATCCAATCCGCCATAGCCTTCAAACATTGGGAAAGCAATGAGACAGCAGAACCTGGGTTGGTCAAAAACAAGAGGAACAGCTGAGTATCATCAGCATATTGGTGACATCGCACCCTGAACCCTCTCACGATCTCCCCCAGGGACTGCATATACAGATTAAACAAAAGTGGAGATGGAATTGAACCCTGTGGAATGCCCGGGTCAAGGCCCGCGGGCTCGATGTTTCAGCTCTCAGCACAACCCGCTGGCTTCTCCCCGAGAGGAATGAGCGGAATCACCCAAGGACAGTCCCATCCAGACCCCCCAGGTCTCGCAGCTGTCTCAACAGCAGCCCATGGTCCACAGTATCAAAAGCGGCCGAGAGATCTAGCAAGATCAAGAATGTAGAACATCCTGCATCCCTCTCCTGGGGGAGATCGTCCACCAAAGCCACCATCGCCATCTCAGTACCATAGCTGGGGCGGAACCCAGATTGAAAAGGGTCAAGGAAACCAATACGGTCCAGATGCGCCTGGAGCTGCAGAGCCATGACCTGTTCAATAACCTACCATAAAAAGGGAAGATTAGAGACAGGATGATAACTGGAGAGTGTGTTCATACCCAACAAAGGCTTCTTCAGCAGGGGGCGCACCACAGCCTCCTTGAGACTGGGCGACAAACTCCCCTGCCCGAACCGACCCCAACGTCTCCCTGGAAGCTTTTACCAACCAGGACGGGCATGGATCTAGTTCACAACTTGTGACTTGAACAGATCCCAAGACATCCACTGCATTGGCTGGCGTGACTTCCTGAAACTCCTCCCAGAAAGAGCGACCAGATGGTGCCTCCATAACCTCATGCTCCTCACCTACTGCTTCCAACCCGGTGTCGAAATTACTCTGAATCTGAGTGATCTTGTCTTCAAAGTAGGTGGCAAACTCCTCACAGTGAGCGTGGGAATTCCTTCTTTGCCGTCCTCACAGCCTCAACATAGGACTGCAAATGGGTCCTATGGAAAAGTTGGTCAGATACAGAGCGAGTCTGACATCAGCATCGCTCTAGTCTCCTGCCTACCTGCTTCATACACCACAGCCCCTCGGTAAACCAAGGGGCCTTGTGGCAACGAGACAGGGGCAGGGGACGTCTCATAGCCACCCTCTCGATGGCCGCCCCAGCAAGATGTTATAATGCTGTACCAGCACATCGACAGAGTGGCTGTCAGGGTCCAGGGTTAACTCCCTCAGAGCCTTCTGGAACCGCTGCGGTTTCATCAGCCTCCGAGGTCGGACCCTGATGGTCCACGTGGGAGATGTCATTCGAATTCATCCAGAAGCTGCCACTCCTGTCCCAGGACCCACCCTCAGGGTTCTGGGGCCGTCATTCCACTCACACGGAGCCGTCATTCCACCACCTCAAGAAACAACCAGCCACTCCAACTCCAGGACCCACCGTCAGGGTTCTCGGACCTACATTAGAGGCATGGGGGTGCTGTCCATCCACTTCAACTAGAAGCCAGCCACTCTAGTCCCAGGACCCACTATCAGGGTTCTGGGGGCTGTCATTCTGCTCACGGGGAGCTTTCATTGCCCCGCATCAAGTAACAGCCACTCCAGCCCCAGGACCCACCTTCAGGGTCCTTCTGGTGCCAACGTTCCAGGCAGGGAAGAGGACCGGTCAGGGGTTGGTGGCTGGCATGACACCCATATGGGGCCGGGCATTGCAGACTGGCATCCTAATTGCCAGATCTCAACCAACTCTTCTGCAAATTGGTCAAGTAGCCTTACCCGGTGGTGATTCAGTCAGTAAGCCAGCAAGCCACAGCCTGCCGTGATGGCGACTAGAAATGGAGAACCCAGCCAGCATAGAGTGAGCAGAACTGCAGGCCTGCCAGCCTGCAATGCCCGGTCAACCCGGGGTGCCAAGCGCCAAGTCTTCCCGGTCTCTGCTGCTGCTGCTGCTACTGCTACTGGGTCTCTGATGGCCTGCCATGGTTCCATGGGCACTCCTGGGGGTCCCTGGAGTGCCCCAAGCCTCCTGGCGGGTCTGAACTCTGCTGAACATTCGACCAAATGGAACGGAATGACCGAAGACGACCGAACCCAAACTTGGTTTTTGAACCAAATGACCAAACAGCCGAACATCTGAATCCTGTTCTGTTCGCACATCCCTACTGAACAATCAAATCTGAACACTCTTTATCTTTGTGAAAACTTGGTCCAACTTTTATATTTGAAAGCTAATGGTTTGATCCATCTGTATTTGCTTTTTATACTTCACTGAAATATTGAGGGAATAATTATTTAATGCTTTGAGTATGAGGTGTTATGTAAATGTTAAGCAAAACATAGGAACTCACTCTTCTTGTTAATTTCTTTGTGGGGATGCTGCCATTGGCACCTAAGCATTAGGTTACATTTTTATGCCCTAGTGTTTTACCTAAATGCTCAAATGAGGGTTTGGCACATGATTAAAAATTTAACCCACAGTAACCCATTAATTTCAAATTTACTTTCCAAATTCACAAAGCTGAGGTCCAATCCTGCTCACAGTGAAATCTGTGAGAGCTCTGTCATTCATGTTAATGAAAGCAGAATTGGAGCCTAGAACATTTGACTTTCTTCAGATACTTTCACAGGCTTCTACAAACAAGTGGCAGATGAGGTGGATGGATTTATGTGCAATTTTTCTCCTTTCAATGAGATGACTCATGGGATTCAAAAAATGTCTTATTAACATTTATGATAACTTCCTTCTCTTACTAAAGGACTTTACATTAAGAAGTCATTACCACCAATTTCCTTTTTTCTTAATTAAAAGTTTGTAATACTGCAAAACCTAACAAGTACAAGAAGTCACATGTTCTATTAATATTGCATGACGATAATTCATTGCATGATAATGATTCAAAGTGTGAACACGGAAAGTTAGACTACTCTGAAAAATGATTGTTTAATTCAAGAACTTGCTTGTCCTTTTATTTTCCACCTTTCCTCATGTCTGTTTTTAGTACTTGCTTCCCACCTGCCTTTTGCCCTAATTTTAACTTTTTTGCCATGTAGGTTAAAAAGCAATAAAATTATGTTTTGTTAAAATGGTCTGTATCAAAGAAATATAAAACTCCTGGAATGTTCAATCACTTCTGATTACAGCTGGAGGAGGAAAAAGAAAAGAGCATTGTTTCTTTAATCATTACTCAAGACTTTGAAAGACAGAGACCTGGTTTCAGGCAGGAACAGACTGGATGGACAATGTTAATAGAGGATTACTTTTTCTGTGAGCTACTTTCTTTGTATTTTAGCTGCTTTTAAGAGCACACAGCAGAGCACACAGCAGAGCACACATTCAGTCACTGCACAAATGAGTAAAACAAAGATAGGACCTTCCCTAGAAATGTTACATTAAAAGACAGAAAAGGTCAGGTCAGTGGCAGGGGAGTACTAAATAAAATGTGTCTTTGCATAGGCAAAGTAGACACAAATGAAAATGAATTATGAAGATGAACTGGGTATTCCTAAGCAAACTAAGGGTAAAAAGAGTGGCTCGCTATGGCCTACTGTTGCTCACCTGGGCTTGGAAACTCACCCACATGTCTGTTGTCCCACGACCAGATGTTGGGCCATGAATGTCCCGGGGTGAGTAGGTAGTTGGCCTGGGATACATCCTTCTGAAGATCCCAGGCAACCATCCCAGGCCAAGGGCAGCCCACACAGCCAATGTGTGTTTGGGCCTCCCCATTCCTACTGTGTGGTGAGAGCTGCCACAGCTGCACAGTATGGCAGGTGGTGAGGTGCTGAGAGCAGGATGGGGGTGCGGTGGGGCCAGTTGCCTGCAAGTCTCTTGTGTTCCCCCGCCCTATCTGGGGGGCAGAGGGACAGCTCTCTGACTGTCAGAGGCTGCAGGAATGTCTGTTGTGTCCCACGCACCGACCCGGGGAGTGGCAGTCATGCTTTTCTGCCCTCGGGAGGGCCAGGGAGCCGCCCTGCCACCAGTTTGTCTGTTTTTACCCTAGGTGAATTCATACTAGGCTAAAAATCATACCCAGAGTAGTTATTAATGGATTTCTGTCAAATTGGGAGGAAGTAAGAAATGGGATTTCACAAAGATTTATCCTGGGCCTGTCCCTGTTCTGTGTTTTTAGTAATGGAGAACGTATTGACCAATATAAAAACTGGGAGAATTAGGTTGAAAATTATAAAATGAAATTTCCTAGAGCAAAAAACTTAAGTGTTTCAAAAAAAAAAAGTTAAAGGCAGGACCATTTCTAAACAAAACTTAGCTTTCAAAATTAATTTGGTAAACTATTTTGTTAAAATATAAACACTAAAAAGCATAAAAATAAATTGCACATACATTACAAAACACATTTAACAACATACAGTGTAATAAAACTTAAACACCAAAAAGCATGGAAATTTACACTTTGTTATCTATATTTTTTAATGTAACATCAACATTAAGACACCATATGTACTTAATTTAGATACCATATTTACCATACATGCTTTCTCTTTTAACTATTTCCCACTAACTAAATTACAACATTATTATCATGTCACCTGCAAACATTTTTCACAATACCTTAACTCTGTCATTTACATTTATACAAATTCCATAAATATTATACACTGAAATTTTGCGCAAAAGGACAGAGATAAGGCGTTGTGAAAAATTTCCATAGGTGACATGATAATAAATATATGTTCTGCATCAGAGCTGAAATGAATACTGTATTAGTTAAATTTGTGCACTTGGACCAGGAGGGGAGTAAGAAACTCTATTTGCACCCATTTTGTTTGGATATTTTGTTTGGGATATTTGTTTTGTGTTCGCAAATATGACTACTCATTTTGATATAAATATTCAACTGTATTTCATTTCTACTGTGAATTGCTGTTTAGGTGAATATTGGGACAGCTAGCCCAATACCAAAGTATTGTTACACCTATTTACATGCATTAATATGTTGCCATTCTTTTAATTACTAGTAATGCCATTTTTATGCAGTTCAGGAAAGTCTTTCAGAGGACGATATTGAGTGAAAACAGAAGCATGCGTGGCTGCTACTCTCCAGGTCAGGGAGGGGTACCGACCAAATATGCCCGTGGCCAGAGACCTATCCTGCCACCTGCACATGCTGGTCACAACAGACGTGTGGGCAGTCATTCCCATCCCTGCCCCCCATCGTGGTGGGCAGGCATGGAGATCAGCCATGGTGCCTGGCCATGCCAGCCCTCGACCCATGGCGGGGATGGTGGGGCTGACCAGATACACTGGCCCAATGTGGCCTGCGTTGGACCACGTGGGTGGCCCTTAGTGTAGGATGTGTACTCAGGATCATCTGGAGGATGCTTTCTGGGCTGGTCACCCACGTGGCCAAGGGCAGTCCTGGGTGAGCATCTGGCAGCTGGGGAATAGACATTTGGATAGTTTGCCAGCCCAGGTGGGCCATAGCAGGCCACAGTGGGCCCATGTCGCATCTGTTTTCACCCATTGTGGATTAAATGAAGTGATTTTCCAGTGTTATACATTAACCATTATTGTTGGCTTGATTTTACTCAAGAAGACAGTTACTTCACTTCATGACAATGTGGCAAATATAGCAAAAAGGCATAATATCCAGAATCTGTGGGCAATCTTATTTCCAAATCTGGTGTGGAAACAGAAGCAACCTGTTCAAGTAAGTGTATTTTGCTTTTCAGCAAGGATTGAATTTGTCTTTGTCAGTGAACTGTGTTCAGGACTGCAAAACCATAACCAGCTCAACATCAGCAGGATAATAATCCTTTATATCAATGTCTTCCACTGAGGTAAAACATCTAACTGGTACTAATGGATGAAACTATCCATTACTACTCCATGATATATGGGGAAGATTTACCATATACAGAACTAAAGGAAAGGTTTGTAGCAATCATCACAACAAATGTCCTATGACAAAATGAAAGCATTTATTCTACTTTAACGTCTATTACATTGTAACTTTTTGCTTACCAATTACTTGTAACAATAAAAAGAGTATCTCAAATTTTTCCTCTAGAGACACAATAATATAAATACCTTTTTATTTTATCATAATGCTAGAAATCTTGTAACATTGTCTGTGATGTATTGTAAAAGCTTAATACATGCAGGGAATAGATGAGTGAAGGTATGAGTGAAATAGGGGTTCCAGGGTGTGGTATGTCCTATCCGCTGATGGCTACGCCACCTGGTCCGTAAAGGTCTCTCTCTCTGTGACCTCATGGGTCCTTAGCCTCATGTAGATAAGCAATCTTGGCCCCCTTGATAACCTGAACTATCTTTTTTCTTCTCTACTTCCCCCTCCCTTGCTGAAATTTTTTTTTTTGCCTGTCCTTCTCCCCAATAGCCAGGCTTTGCTTGTCTCTTGCACTTTCATCTTTGCTGTTGCCTCTGGCCTGAACTCTCTGCCTCTCCAACTCTGCTGAGGGATTGGAGGGTAGCCTCAAATTTGAGGAGCGGAATCTGGGAACCTACAAAAATCTGGGTATGGGGGGGGGGAAAATCACTTTTTCATCCCTTTATAATAAATAAAAGGGTATAAATGTATTAAAATAAAAAATAAAATAAATTTATTATCCCCTTCTTCATGTTAAAATTTTGTATTGGTGGCAACATCTATTTGGCCTGACTGGATAAAAAAAAAAATAATGGAATTTTCTTTATCAACCAGTTAGTTGACAACTATTCCTTCCTACCTTTGAAGGAAAGTTTTAACCTAGAAGCTAAGAAGAAGTGGTAACAATTCCAGCTGAAATATGCCATTTCCCATCAATTTGCCCATGATGTTTTTTCTACTCCAGGTCCAACTGGAGTATGAACTTTTTCTAGTCCTCCAAAAACCATCTAGCTCAGGGTGGCCAGACTTGTGGTGTATGCGATTCACTTGGTCCAGGCATCAGCCTCAGCCACATTCTCTCCCTCAGCAGAGCTGGAGAGGCACAGACTAGTCTGCCAGGATGCTACCGACCTACTGTCTAAAGCATTCTCAGCTGGGACAAGGGATGTGGGAACAGAACCATGTTCAGATGTTTGGCCATTCGGTGGTTCAGATCGAAATTTGAGTTCAGATTCAGTATTCAGCTTGGTCAGGATTGGTTTGGTCTTTAGTTTGGTGCAATTAGGAACTGAAAATGACATCTGGGTTTTGAAATAAAGGGAAAACACTGAAATACATATTTCAGGATATAACTTTTTTGATTCTTATTCAATTTTGATGAAAGTTGGGAAGATTGTACCCCCAATAGAGAGCACTATATGTACCAAAATCTGGAACTATTAGATAAAAGAAACTGATTTCAAAAGCAATTGAATGTTGTGATTTTAGGAAAAGCTCCATACACATTCATGGCTACAACTACTTTATCTTGCATTCAATGCTCATGAAACTTGTGCATATTATGTCCCTCCATATGCTTAATAATTCTTCCAATTTTCAGAAAGAGTGGCTAAAGGGTCCCAAGGGTGTAAGACATTAACCTGAAAATACATTTCCAGCTGTAACATTTTGATATTCCATTCTGTTTATAGGATATTTGGCAAAAACCTATACAATAGTTTTCCTGATATTTCAGAAAATGTACAGGAGATTTTGATAAAGGGACCCAATTATATAAGCAATTGATGTTCTCCCTGTGAAGATCATTATTCAGATGAATATCAGCATATTCAGTGCCAGTCAGAGGCAGGCACCCTGCATGGCAGGGGGAGAGAGACTGTAGGAGGAAGGATGTGGAGCAACCCCAAAGACTGACAGACACATTCAATGGCCAAACACATTACTGCAAGCTTCTAGCTTTACAGGACCAATTGGTAGTGGTTTCGAGGTGGGCATAGGGGGCGGCCCTGTGGCGGGCATAAGCAACATAACTGGGACTTCTGAGATAGCATCCCAGCAGTCAGGAGACATAGTTTAAACACATCCAGGCTGGCCAATTATCATCACAATCACATCCTGCAGCACTGAGACAGAGGACATAAGAGAATCTCTATTGACTCTTTCCTAAACAGATGCTTCTGACTTTCCAGAAACAAGTGGGGGAGATACGTTGGGATGGTCCCAGCACAGAATGAAGATATTTGGTTGACATTTCTGTTGGCCAATTCGCATCACAAACCGATTTTATACCACAGTGGCATAAGAGAATCCCAGGCATAGGCCCCTTCTCTACATATGTTTTACTGGCATATAAAATTGGGGCCCTTTAGAAAATCTTTCTGATATTTGGCAAAGATGATCATAAAAGGGTAATATATAGCCCTGCCAAATTTCATGTACACTGGTTGGGCTTCAAAGTTGTTATAGTCAGACATACATTTATATGTTAATTGCTTATACCACCAAGACCTTTTGTCCAATCCTTCTGAAATTTGGCAAAGTTAGTAACTATGGGAAGAGATATAAATTACACAAGTTTAACCTACATTACATGTGAGAAAAAGCAGTTACAAGTAAGAATTTATATGTAGAATATTGCAAAATACAATAATTCAACTGCTTCTATAATCGGATTCCTTTATCCAATCATTTTGGAATTTGGTACACATAATGCTTTCTATTGGAGGTATATGCACCCTAAGTTTCAGCCACATAGCATAAAGAACAAAAACGTTACAGCCGATAATGTGTTTTCCAATGAAACCAATGGAAATTCAATTCCGAACTCACCGAACGCATCCGAACTGAATGTGCAAATTCGAGTTCGGTTCGCACATTCGGTTCGGTCAACCGAACTATTCGAGTTCAGTCTGAACTCTGAACTTCCGAACCGTGTTCGCCCATCCTTAGCTGGGACCCCTCCTTCTAGCTTCTGCCTCTAGTATGCTGTGAGACTGCAGCTATGTTTGCTTATTCTCAGTGACATTAACAATAGTATCAGATTTTTTTTCTATTTGACAAGATCACCCTGGAATCATATAAATTAGTTGATCTTGTACCTTGCACCTTGCTTGTATAAACCTTTAAGACTGTCGATATTTAAGACTTCCCATGGCTTATGCCAACTTCAAAATTCCTTTGGAGGAATTAAGTGCTTTCAGAGCTATCTGCTGCTTATGTCTTTTCCATGATGCCATATTTGTGAATGTTATGCCCAAATAAACATAAGAGGAAACCTGTTCAAGTCAGTTCCCTTTCACCCTCCAAGTATATTCTTGTATATTTTATCCAGTTACTATAACCTGCAATTTCTTATAATTAATCTCCAACTCCTTGCCTACACAATAAACTTCAAATTTATCAAGTAAACGTTGTAATCCCTCCTTAGTTTGTGATAACAAGGCTATATCATCTGCATACAACGATGCTGTAACCATTTGGCTCTTAATTTTTGTAGGGCAATGCTTTACTTTTTGCAGCTCTTCTATTATGTCACTTAGGTATAAGTTGAACAGTAGTGATGCCAGGATGCAGCCCTGGTGCACCCTGCGCAGAATAGTCAGGGGACCTGAGAGCTTATTCTCTGGGCCATATGTAATTCTTCCTATATTGTTACTATGCAGTTGAATTATGATTAATAACAGCTCTTTCTTAATACCTCATGTTCTTAACTTTGCCCATAGCTTTCCTCTTACCACTGAATCAAAAGTTTTTTTTAAATCTATAAAAGCCATAAATAAGTTCCCCTTCCTTATTTGTGTATATTTCGCTATTAAGTGAGACGCTATGAAGCAATTGTCAGTTGTAGAGCAGTGTGAATGGAAGCCAAATTGTTCTTCGGGAATTAAATCTTGACCATATACCCAGATTTCTAGATGTGTTAGAATAATCTTGGCATAGAGCTTTCCTAATACTGGGAGAAAACTAATTGGTCTATAACATCCTGGGTCATTGGCATTTCCTTGTTTGAACAATGGGACTATTATATCAGTATTTCTTTCTTTAGGGATCCATTTTTGTTTATTTATAGATTAAAAGAGCTTTGCCAATAGTGGAGCCCACCAATCTGAACTTAATTGTAGCATTTCTGCAGATATGTTATCTTCCCCAGGGGATTTACCTACCTTCAGGGATTGAATTGCCACTTTCACTTTTTGAAAAGATCTGAAATTATGGTCCCTCCATTATACTATTATGATACAGTTTGTAAAAAAATTCTATTCAAGTTGTTCCATCTATACCAGCTTGTGGTTGGAATGAACTAGTTTTGGCATTAACTAACCTCCAGAACCCCTTAGATTCCTTAGTGGCTACTGCCCAGTGCCTACTGCCACTTCCAATTCTGCCCATACTTGGGCCTCATATATTTGCTTCTTATTTTTTAAAACTTTCTTATTGGGTATTTTCAGATGTGACGGGGCCAACTGGCCCCGGCACGGAAACACCCATTTGATTCCCTGCTGGGGCCACTGCGTCATGGGCTAACAGACACGGTGGCCGATCCCGGCGGGGAATCTGGGGAGGGGGCGGGCCTGCGTGGCACAATGGTGCCCGTACAGCTCCACCACCCCCAATGCTCCCCCAGCAGCCCGCCCTCCCGGAAACGGGTGGGCACTGTGGCCAATCTGGTCGCTGTGCTTGCCCACCCCGGGAAATTGACCATGGCCCGGAATCGGCGGCGAGCACAGCTGCCAATTCCAGGCTGTGGTCAGTGGCCAGATGTGACATTGACATGCTCAACCAAGGGGATTTCCCCGTGGTTGAGCGTGTCAATGTCACGTCTGGTCAGTATTACGCCGGGTGGTCACCCCCGTGAATCACGGGGTGGAATCAGATTTACCATGCTTCTGGCCCTCCTCCAGCGAGGAGGGCCGGAAGCGTGGTAAATCTGATTCCACCTCGTGATTCACGGGGGTGAACATCTGGTGTAACACTGACCAGACATTCCGAGATCACGCTCCCCATATGGAAATTGACCGTGATCTCATAACATCTGAAAATACCCATAGTTTCTCTTAGCCTCCAGTTATATCCCCTCGACCTCCTGGGAGTTAGTCTTTATCCATATTTTGTTTAATGAACCAATTCACGTTTAAGTAGTCTACATTCCTTGTCATACCATCTGTTTTTCTTTTATCTTGATTAATTATTATTTTGTTGCAGAGTTCACCTAGTAACACTTTTGCTAAGAAGGTTAGTCAATTTGGAGAAAGTTTCCTCCTTTGTTACCACATCACCTACTGTGTAAAGTAATATCTGCCCCTGCAGCTGAGTTAATTCTGGGGCCCACATTTCCTCTGCTACTTTTACTGCAAGATCCGTAGACCATTTTAATCTAGTCCTCTGACATATGTTCCCTTTTTCTACCACAGTGCCTAAGGGTTGTTTTGTTTGTTGAATATCAATTACCTTAATTGCAACTCCTAATGCCATGTGATCACTCTCTGGTCTCAGGAATTTCTTGACGTTACTAAAATGTTCCCATTTTGTAATAGACACTGCAGTATAGTCAACTATACTTCTTCTGTTCATGTTGGTAAATGTATATTCTCCCTCTGCGTCATTTGGTCCTCTACCATTTAGTACAGTCATTTCACACTTCTGTAGTAAGTTAATGAAATTACTTCCCATCTCGTTCATGACCCTGTCTTTAGAGTTCCTTTCTGATAGTGGGAATAAGTTGCGTAGACTGATGTTCAAACTGCAACTGGGTCAGAGCCTAGCATTCCAGTCTTCCACTAATACTATGTTTGCCTTTGTGTAAGAGACACATATTGTATCAATGTATTCTTCTAATAATGACCAAATGTCAGCTTTATAATAGTACAAATTAGATGGGGAGGGGGGGAAGGGGAGGGCATAGATACTAATCAACCTACTACTTTCCCTAATAATCCTTGGGTGCCTTTCTTTATCACTGGAAGTAATGTGCAGACACCAGGATAAGAGCTGGAGACCATAATGATAAATCCTCAAGATATGCGACCTTTAAATCCTACTTTTGACCCTCCCTGCGAAAACCCCTGGACGTCGGGTATATCTATGTTCTCATTATCCCCCAACCATGGGTGAAAACAGACATGATGCTAACCACCCTTTAACCACCCTTGGTGTTTATTTATGCATGTTGCAGGGCTGTTTTGGTGCCCTATGCAGCCCCGAAACATGCATAAATGACCACCAAGGGTGGTTAAAGGGTGGTTAGTGTCATGTCTGTTTTCACCCCATGTCTCTTGTAAACAGACAAGAACATAAGAAGTGCCATACTGGGTCAGACTAATGGTCCATCTAGCCCAGCATCCTGTCTCCGACAGTGGCCAATCATAGTGGCTTGGGAGAAGGACCAAACAGGTCACAATGGAGGATCCATTGCATGTTGTTTCCCCCCCAGCTCCCGTCATGTTCCCTGATCCTGTCTGGCTAATAGCTGCTAATGGACCTATCTTCCAGAAACTTGTCCAAACTTCTTTTAAACTCAGCTATAGTACTGGCCCTTACCACAGCCTCTGGCAGTAGATTCCACAACCCAATTATACGCTGAGTGAAAAAATATTTTCTTTTATTTGTTTTAAACTTGCCACCCATGAGTTTCATGGAGTGTCCCCTAGTTCTAGTACTAGCTGAGAGGGTAAATAACTGCTCCTTGTTTATTAGTTCCACACCACTCATGATTTTATAGACCTCTATCATATCTCCTCTCAGTCGTCTCTTCTCCAAACTGAAGAGCCCCAACCTACCAAGCCTCTCCTCATACGGGAGCCCTTCCATGCCCTTGATCATTTTTGTTGCCCTTCTCTGTACCTTTTCTAGTTCAGCTATGTCTTTTTTTAGATGGGGCGACCAGAAATGCACACAATATTTGAGGTGCGGTCGCACCATTGATTTGTAAAGAGGCATTATGACCACCTCAGTTTTATTCTCTATCCCCTTCCTAATATTTCCTAACATTCTGTTTGCTTTTTTGACTGCTGCTGTGCACTGTGCTGTGGATTTCATTGTATTGTCCACAACCACCCCCAGATACTTTTCCTGAGTGGTAACTCCTAGCTTAGTACCCAGCATCGTGTATGCATAGTTTGGATTATTTTTCCCTACGTTCATCACTTTGCACTTGTCCACATTAAATCTCATTTGCCATTTAGCTGCCTAGGCACCCAGTGTCATAAGATCCTGTTGCAGTTCCTCACTGTCTGCTTGTGTTTTAACTACCTTGAATAACTTGGTGTCGTCTGCAAATTTGATCACCTCACTCTTAACACCCTTTTCCAAATCATGAATGAATACATTAAACAGCACCGGTCCCAATACAGATCCCGAAGGCACACCACTTTTACAAGCTCTAAACATCTCAAGAATTCAACCCAGTCATTATCTTGGAAGAGAGATTTGCAGCCTGAGATATTCCAGGTTGCAAGGTTAAGAAATCCACTATTGAGTGCTATCCTTTTGTCCCTCTGCTGAGAATTGTTGTTACCATGTGTTTCACATGTTTGTTGGAGAGCAGTGTCTATTTCTACATGGGGGATGGATTCCTTTGCATAACTTTGTGAAGTATGTAGTGGTCGACTAAGTTCCCTACATAAACCTCCTTCTTTAGTTGAACTTCCCTTCTTCCGTGATTTCTCTGGGAGAGTGGGAGCTTGGGGTCTTCCGCAGAATATATCTGTAGTACCAATCTCCAACTGCTTCCATCCTCCCATGCCGGCCCCCTCATGTCACTTTGTTTGGAGATGTTTCCTACTCAATTCTTTTCCATTACTCCTTTTGTCTGGATTTAGGCCCTGTGAGGCTCTGGGCCCAGTCTCCCTTTTATCATGTCTCCTCTCGCTATTATTCCTTTTCCTTGCATCAGTCTTCTCCTGCCTCCTGCACTCTGCATGCATTCACCTCCACCACTTGTGGGGTCAGCCTATGTTGGAGTATTTTTTCCTTCTCACCTAACTTTTTTAACTTTTCACCTTATCTTGTACTACTTCTTGTCTACCTTGGGACAGCTCCTCAAATTTGTATATTAACATTTGATCTTTTAAAGATAGTCCTTCTATAAATTTATTGACCTTCATTCCTTCCTGCCTTGGTGGATACTATAAAGGAATCTTGCCTCCTTCTCAAGCACTGCAAGGTTCCTAGAGAGGTTTCTGGGCTGGCCTGTCCCAATAAACTGTACTGTCTGTACAGGACCAATTGATATATACTGTCTTCTCACAACAATTGTCATATCACTTGCTATTATATTGTCTCTAACAGTATTCGTCTGTACTTCTATTGGATATATGGGCATTCCCCCATACTCCCTGGTTAACTGGGCCTCTCCCTCCTGCTTAGCTTTTTCCACTATATCATCACAATAGGTATTCACAAGAAACGGTTCTAGGATATCTCTAGCTAGTAAATTCTATTTTTCATGTTTAAATTGGTCAACTAGCTTCTTCCTTTCCAAATATTCAGCGTCAGCTCCTGATTAGCTAAATAAATCTCATATCTTTCAAGATCCCTCGGGAAAGAATCTGTCTAATCGAGTAGACAGCATGTTCTGGCAATTCCATATCTAATTCTGCTGCCAAAAAAATCAGTGATTTAATTTGGATATATCTGATTGATTAGAAAGCTTCTCCTAGCTGGTAGACAAAATAGCAGTATTGGAATCCTTTCACAGTCACGCTTACTTGTTTCCAGATACCTCCTAGCCTGTCCCCCTTGGGCAACTTTCCTGCTTTGGCTTGTTATGGTGTGGGTTTCCTCCTTGCCAAGCACTGCCAATTCAAAACCCTTTCCCCTCCTCCCTCTCTCTCCTTCCCTTCCTTTGAGGCCCACTCTGTGCACTTATACTCCCCTCTACACCTTTGTGTTGCTGTCATTTACTGCGCCCCAGGTTACCTCTCCTCTTTCCTCCCAGACTTTGAATCCTGGCTCACCTTCTTCCTCTCCGATGACATCCCCACTCTCATTCTTGGTGATTTCAACATTCACGTTGACACACCTTCCACCCCCTCTATCTCCC
>QEPC01009728.1:187201-212685 GCA_003113815.1 Sphenodon punctatus
GCCCTCCTCTGCTGACTGCTGCCACCAACCTCTCTGTAAACCAAGCCAAGCATACGCACCTGAGACTTCGCATCTGCTTGAATGTTTGTTTGTCTTCTCCCCTGTCTCTCCCACTGTCCCCTCTCCCTGTCTCCCCCCCCTTTTTGCCTTTTAGATTGTAAGCCACAGACAGGGACCACGTCTAATTCTATGTTCTGTACAGCACCAGGCCACACGACTGGCGCTATATAAATGTTTATAATAATAATAATAATAATAATAATAATAATAATTAATAATTAATAAGGGGGTGGAGATCTCCTGGCAAAATGTCTGATAATTTTAGTCTGTGTATTCTATCGTCCAGACCAGCAGCTATCTCTGCTGCTGAGCCCTCTGTCAGAATATACTCATCTAGTATATGCCAAGAGGTATTTAATTCCTCTGCCATTATAGAGGAATTAGGGGGTGGAGCTAGTTTGTTTAATTCCACTGTTTGGGTGACTGCTTCCACACCTTGCTTCTGGGGCTTTGCAAGGAATTGGATCCCTGTCCTACTCATTTCTAAAACGAGCCATAAGCCACTTAACAACATTTTGAATTCCAGAACTGCATTCTTGATCTCTACAAGTTCCTTAAATATGACAAGGAAGGATGTAGAGGTTGATGATAACAAACTACAGGAGTTGTCGTCTTCTGGGACAGATCTTGGTATATTTTCCAGCAGAGAGGGTCCAATCCTGTAAGTAGTCTTTCCTGGGAAATCCCTAGGCCCTGAACAACTTTCACTAGCCCGTCTTCAGTTATACTATGTTTATGTATATCCACTTCTGAACATCTCTTCCCTACCACTATTCTGTAAAGCCAGAGAGGTATTAACAAGCTGTTTTTTTAGTTTCCGAGCTTAATCCATCTCCTAACAGGAGAGAGATCTGGGTCTGTTACCTTTCTGGACTGAGCTCAGAGGTGGCTGAGCTGTTTAAAGCTGATATTCTAGACAGCTGCAGGAAAGCCTTCTCATTCTGCACTATTAAGAATTTTGGGGAACAAGGGGTGAAAACCGACATGATGCTAACCACCCTTTAACCACACTTGGTGGTCATTTATGCATGTTTCAGGGCTGCATAGGGCACCAATACAGCCCTGCAACATGCATAAATAACCACCATGGGTGGTTAAAGGGTGGTTAGCATTATGTCTGTTTTCACCCATGGTTGACCCACTGGAGTAGAATTCAAAATTTCAGTATATTTTGAACTTTTAACTGTGTTCTGTGAATGTCTTGAGGGTAAAAAAAAATCAAAATATGAAGTCATTTTCTTTTGCCTAAGGGATGTCCTAACTTCTTTCCCCTCTTTATCATACTGTGAAGATGACTGCCCAGTGTCTTGTGGGTTAGACTGAGCCGTTAGATTCTTGCTTCTTATCCCTATTTCTTTCTGCATGTCTTTCGACCCCAATCTCTTCCTTGGGGCTTCTTTCCTTTCTATTGGAATTGTTTTATTTGATCTTAGTTTCATCTCAAGTCTAAAGTGGGGAGTTCCTATCAAATAGTTAGTGATTTACTTCAATACTTTATTAAGCATAGCCTTAAGCCATTGCTAAACTAAAGACAAACATAAACATAACAATACATTAACACACAATCCAATTAATTAATGGCAGTCAAGTGAAAACAAATAAATATAAAACCAAATTGACTCAGGGGCTCTGCCATTAACCAAGGTGTCCCAAAAATACTAGGTCACACAATCCATAGGGACACTGGGTTCTAGAAAACTGTTGTTGCCCTAGGAGATGAACAATGTCAAACTACTGGCCCTGCTGCTAAAGCCTTGAGAACCCAAGTGAGCCTACAAGTCCACTCCAACCAATTAGTCAGGCAAATGGAAGCTTCATCCCTGGAAGAAAAGGCCCCTATTCAGGTGAAGTGGGGAGTTTGAAATCTACATACTGTTGTCTCCTGATGAACATGGCAGTCAGAAACTTCACCACAGGACACGTGATATCCTGATTGACATCTATGAGCAAGAATTCCACTCTCCTGGCATCGGACCATCCAAGATAATTTTCCAGGAGGGATCCCAAAAACTTAGCCTGCAGGTGGTCATACAAATGGCATCTACAAAAAACGTGTTCAATAGTTTCAGTCTCGAGCTGGTCGAAAGGACAAAGTCTCTGTGTAAAAGGCACCTTTGCAAGCCTGTCGATCCAAAGCT
Organism: Sphenodon punctatus; assembly: GCA_003113815.1. Lineage (NCBI taxonomy): Eukaryota > Metazoa > Chordata > Lepidosauria > Sphenodontia > Sphenodontidae > Sphenodon > Sphenodon punctatus. The sequence goes on from QEPC01009728.1 coordinate 189,400, forward strand.
GGGTTGGGAGGGCATTGAATCTTGCCGCCATCATCAGCCACTTTTCTCTGGCCAAATGGATCACAGCAAGATACTGGGCTAATGTGTCAATCTGCGGGGCCAACCTCATGTAATGGGCCATATGGGGGAAAACTGCCACCCGACCCCTCTTGTCCTGAAGGTCCACATCCTCCCACCTACATTTTATTTCTATCACTGCCACTCCTAGGTCCTTGGATAAAAGATAAATCCAGGACAGACCCAATCTAACTAGATGCATCTCGACCCTCAGGGCCCACTGGCTCCTGAAGGTATCAGCTTGTAAATAGGGGAATAGGCCCCTCTGGCATGGGTCAATAGACCTAATCCAGAGCCTATGTGCCCTAGCCCATGCCCGAGAAGAACTTCTGTGCTGGCCCAACTCCAATCGAGTTGCGGCACCCAGAGTTCCTCCTGGGGCCCTAAGAAGGGCCCTGAGAAAGATTGACTGGACACTATCAATGTGGGCTGGAGAAAAAGATACCCATAGATCCATGCCAAATAGAACCTGGGCTGTGGACATAGCATTAAAAGTCTAAAGTGCCATTTTAAACTCAATTCTTCCCGAGGACAAGAAGAATTTGCGAACTGCAAAAGCGGAATGTTTCGCTGCTACCAATGCCTCCTCAATATGCTTTTCCCAGCCCCCTGAAGATTGGAACATTATCCCCAGATACCTAAAATCCTTTGCTTGAGAGATCTGTACACCCTCGACCTTCCAAGAGTGCCAACTGGACCTAGAGGAGTTGGCAAAAACCACCATTTTAGATTTAGACAAGTTGAGGACCAAATCATTCTCTCTGCAATAGTGCGCAAATGCATCAAGTTGCTGACTTAAACCCACCCGAGTCTGGGATAAAAGAAGACGGTCGTCAGCAAATAATAGGCCGCCTATATACCATGAGGTCAAATGAGGGGGAAAAAATTGAGACAAGGCCGTGCACAGGACCACATCATTGAAGAATAAATTAAGAAGTATGGGGGCAAGCACATAGCCCTGCCTAACCCCTCGATTTACTGAAACCTCCTCAGAAATGGACCCCTGAGGGCCCAAGCGAACTACCAATTTAGAATCTGCGTACAGAAATCTGATTAAGGCCAGAAGCCTGCAGTTCAGGGACAGATTCACCAGTTTGGCCCACAGGATTGGCCTACTCACTGAATCAAAGGCCATCCTAAGGTCCAAAAATGCAACATAGAATCTCCGATTACATTGTTTGTATTATCAGGTGCATGGGAATGAGACAATGGTCAATCGTCAATCTGGCCCGCTGAAACCTCGCTTGCTCCGGGTGAATGGAACTCGATTCCTCGCACTGGGCAGTAAGTTTAAGCAACAAATGCTTTGCGTAAAGGTTACTTATTACGCAAAGCAAACTAATGGGTCTGTAATTCGCTGGATCACTACTGTCTCCCCTTTTAAAAATAGGTACCACAATGTCTCGAGACCAAAAGGGGGAAACACATCCTGATTGGTCAATGGCATTAAAAAGCACCATTAGCATGGTGACCCACCAGTCCCTGTACTTTTAAAGAAAATTGATGGGAATAAGGTTCCACCCTGGGGCCCTATTACTTTTGCATGAGTCAATCAATTCACTAAATTCCATGGGGCACACATAGGGCCAGACGGGGGTGCCCTCCAAGCTACGTGAAAATCCATCCAAATCCACCTGGATGGCTTATAGAGTTCAAATCAGAAAAATACTTGGTCCATACATGGGCTGCAATAGGAGGCACATTCCTAGGAATGCTAGCCTCCGTACGTGTATTTAAAAGGTGCCAAAACTGGTTAGAGTTGCTCTTCCATGCCGCCTCTACTACTAACTTCCAAGAGGCCTCCAAATAAGCCCTCTTCTTCCTTTTGATCAAGGCCCTATATTCCCTAATAAATTGGAAGTAAGAGGGGGGCAAATACATGTCCTGCATCTGACGATAATGGAAATAGGTCCTTTTAAGCTGGTGCCTAGCTCTCTGGCACTCCTCATCAAACCATGCCTGACTTGTTGCTCGGACATGATAATGACTATGACTCTCCCTGGCATTAAAGAAAAGCTGAGCCCTGCAAGACAAGAGATCAAATGCCTCCATAATCCCCTGACACTCCTGTCCAATGCAAATCTTACCTCTTAATTCCTCCAGACCACCCAGACTCATCATCTTGCCCCAGTCTAGCATTGAAATCGCCCACTAATAAGAAATAGCTGTTAGGGTGGGCAACTAGTATATCATCTATGAGGGCTTCAAGCCTGTTCCAAATCAAAGAGTCATACTGTGGGGGTTCGAGGGGTAGGACAGGATCTCGGGGCTGCCACCAGAGGGGGAGAAAGGAGCCACACGCACCCAAAGGGAAGGGGGCAGCGAGGCGGTGCCTGGAAAACGAACCCTCAGGATGGAATAGGGCTATCTGGACGATAAGTCCCCAGCCTGTCTCATCATTGGGTCTCTGGGATGAGCGCACGCCCTGAACGCTGCTGGGACCACACACACACAGGAGGGCAGAGGATAGGGCCAGGGGGGGTGAGGGAATTAGTGAGGCCAAGGGGTGCACACGCCCCAGGAGGGGGAGGGGGTGGATAGGTCTCGCACTCCCAAGAAGGGCCCAGGTCTCCGTGCTCCCCACCACCGAAATACCCCCAAGGGAACGCACTCTTACCTGCTGCCACAAACCTCAATACACACACGCAGTCACCCACGACACTCACTCCTCACACCCACACACTCAGGAGTCACTACTCAGCGCTTGGACCTCGCACTCCACACCACTCTCCACGAAACAAGGGGCCAGTCTCACGGGCACACGGCTCCGATCACCAGNAGTGCTTGGGAATCGCACTCCACACCACTCTCCACGACACAAGGGCCAGTCTCACGGGCACACGGCTCCGATCACCAGCCCTGAGCCTCTGACCCTGGCAGGCTTTATCCTAGGGCGCAGGGCGTTGCCGCAGCCTCTCGGAGCGACGCAGAGGCTGGGGCGGGTCAGGTGCGGCTGGTTGCTTGATTCTGACTCCGCCCCCTGAATCGCTGTCAGCTGCTGGGGCCGGCAGGACGCTCTGGGGATGGGGAAGCGGGGATTCCTCTTGCGGGGGGGCTATGCTTTGGACGGGGGTTTCCTGCTTCCGGTTTGTGTGTCCGGCTGGTGTCGGGGATCCCCGCTGTAGAGGCACGTCGGCGGGGCCGCCTAACAACGGTGGGGGCTTTGGAGCGGCTGTGGGCGGGAGTGCCAGAGCTCGATTCCTGACAGTACCCCCTCTCCAAGGCCGATGCAAGATCACGGGACGTTGTTTCAAGGGATATCGAGCATGAAAGAGGCGCACCAAACGGGGGGCATGTACATCTGCCGCTTTCTCCCAGGAATGCTCCGACGGTCCAAACCCCTTCCAATCAAGAAGGTACCAGAGGTGCCCCTGTCATCGTCGAGAGTAAAGGACCTGTCGTACTTCATACTCATATGTGGCTGGGACGGGTCTGACTCCACCAGGAGCTGCGTGTCGGGGAGCTGGGGCCAGCTTCAAGAGGGAGACATGGAAGGTTGGGTGAATGTGATACTGCGGGGGTAGTTTCAGCCTATATGCAACATCATTAATCTTCTGCACTATAGGAAACGGCCCCATATAACGATGGTCCAGTTTTGCAGAGGGGCGCGTGGATGGGTACTGTCTGCGATCTACCCAGACCCAGTCCCCTGGGGAATAGTTTGGTGCTTCTTGGCGATGTCAATCCGCATACCTTTTATATTGTTGTCGCGCTCGTTGTAGCATCGTCTTGGCGAGCAATTGCGCCTTGTGGATGCGAGTGACGAGAGCCCCTGCTGCAGGGACGGAGGATGTAGTTAATTCTGGGAGGCATAGCGGCGGATGGTACCCATAGGTTACGTAGAACGGGGACGTGCCTAGAGAGGCATTCAGGGTGTTATTATATGTAAATTCGGCCATTGGTAGTAGTTCATGCCAGTCATCTTGGTGAAAGTTAGTGTAGCAGCGTAGGTACTGCTCCAATGTCTGATTCACTCGCTCCACTTGCCCATTGGTTTGTGGGTGGTAGCCGGAGGTGAGGCAGCATTTGATTTGGAGGGTCGTTAAGAGTGCTTTCCATAGGCGTGATGTAAACTCCGACCCCCTGTCGGAGATAATTTCTAGCGGGGCCCCATGCAGCTTGATAACATGGTGCAACAGCAGGTGTGCAGTGTAACTGGCTGTCGGAAGACCTATGGTGGCTACAAAATGTCCCATCTTTGTGAAGTGATCCACGATCACCATGATGGTGGTATGCTGAGCGGATGGAGGTAGTTCTACAATGAAATGGATCCCTATACGTTGCCAGGGGCCTTGAGGTAGTGAAGCAAGTTGCAGCAGACCTTGGGGCCGTTGACGCGGGACCTTTGTGCATGCGCACAGATTGCACTGTTTCACATATTGCCTAACATCGTTGTGTAAGGTGGGCCACCAGAAATGTCGTCGTAACAGAGCCAAGGTGCGTTTTACCCCCGGGTGCCCTGCGAGGGGGGCATCATGATGCCCCCAAAGCAGGGGTTTGCGCACCTGTGGGGGCACCACAAGCTGGTGTTGGTGATATAGCAAGCCGTCCCGCCCCCTGTGGGTCTTGGGATGGACTACTGGTCCATACTGATGAACGTATCGTTGGAACTGGGACGTGGTCAGGGCGTTGATGAAGACGACCCGGGGTTCCAATAATAGCCCTCCCCGGTTGTCCGGGGCCTCCCCGACCTCGTTACAATGGGAAAGGGCATCTGCCAAGATGTTCTGACACCCTGGTCGGTAGCGGATTTCAAAGTGGAAGCGGGAGAAGAAAAGGGCCCAGCGTCCATGCCGTGCATTGGAAATACGTGTATTCTGGAGATACATCAGGTTGCGGTGATCCGTGACTACCGTGACCAGGTGCTTAGCACCTTCCAAATAGTGCCTCCAGGCTTCAAAGGCCGCTTTGATCACTAAGAGTTCTCGGTCGAGCACCGTATAGTTTTTCTCGGTGCTGGTCAGTTGACAGGAGTAATACGCACAAGGCAAGAGGCGCCCCGTGCCAAGTTCTGGTTGGAGGAGTGCCGCCCCGATGGCGATGCTGGAGGCATCTGTCTCTACGGTAAATGGCTGCTCAAAATCTGGGTGTTGGAGAATGGGCGCTTGCGTGAAGGTTCTTTTGAGAGTCTCGAAGGCCTGTTGCTGAAGTCCTTTCCATTCGTACGGCACTCCTTTTCATAATAAGGTCGTCAAGGGTTCGGTTAGCTTCGCATAATTTGAAATATACTGTCGGTAGTAGTTTGTGGTACCTAAGAATCGCTGAAGCGCCTTGACGGACGGGGGGGGGGGGGAGGGAACCCACTGCAGAATAGCGCTGATCTTCTTTGGGTCCATCTTAATTCCTTGGGGGGAAATCCCAAATCCCAAAAAGTCGATAGTGGTGACATGGAAGGTGCACTTCTCGTACTTGCAGAAAAGCTGATTCTGCCGCAGGCATTGCAATACGTTCCGCACCTGCGTTTTGTGTTCTGCCAAGGAGGTTGAATATATGAGGATGTCGTCCAAATACGCCACTACGTAGGTATCTAGCATATCCCGTAATACATCGTTTATTAAGTGCTGGAAGGTGGCTGGTGCGTTTGCCAACCCAAAGGGCATTATGAGGTATTCAAAATGCCCGTAACGTGTTCAAAAAGCCGTCTTCCACTCGTCCCCGGGGCGGATGCGCAACAGGTTGTAGGCGCCTCGAAGGTCGAGTTTCGTGAATATTTTCGCCCCATGTAACCGGTCCAGGAGCTCAGGGATTAGGGGGAGTGAATAGCGATTCTTTACCGTTATGGCGTTAAGTCCACGGTAGTCAATGCACGGGCGCAGTTCTCCATCTTTTTTGGGAATGAAGAACAGCGGGGCCCCGGCCGGGGAGGTCGAATGCCAGATAAACCCCCGCTGCAAGTTATCATCTATGTATTCCTTTAAGGTTCGGAGTTCCAGGGCCGATAACGCATAAATCCGTCCCTAGGGGGGTTCGGTGCCGGGAAGGAATTCAATGGGACAGTCATGGGGCGGTGCGGTGGGAGGGTCTCCGCATCCCTCTTGCTAAACACATCCTGAAACTCCACATACAGGGAGGGCAATCTCTCCACGGGACCCGGCCCGGTGGCCGAGAGGGTCCAAGGGGGTGGTTCCTGCCTGCAGGTGGTGGTACAATCCTCCGCCCCGAAGGCCAGTGTTCCCTGGCCCCAATGAATGCTGAGGTTATGTTGGCGGAGTCAAGGCATTCCCAGAACTACAACAAACAGAGGGGAGGCCACAACGTCAAAGCACAGCAACTCCCTATGTGTCCCAATGTTCAGCTGAAGCTTCGCCGTCTGCATCACAATGGGCCCCGAGCTGAGGGGAGATCCATCGATCGTATGCACGTATTCGGGGGTAGACCGAGGGATGCAAGGGATGCCATAGTGATGTGCAAAACCCTGGTCCATAAAGTTGCCAGATGCCCCAGAATCGATGAGGGCCCAGGCAATCAGGCTCCGAGAAGCATCAATGCCTATGTGGGCCTGGATGCACACATGCCGACCCTCCCCGGGGTTGGTACCTAGCGCCTGAGACCCGGGGGGTAGGGAAAGCTTCAGCGCCCCCGAGAACTTCCCTACAGCTCCCGGGGCCAGGCTTTTCCCGCTTCCTTTTGAGCCGGGGGGAGGGCCGGGCAGTCCCGGGCGAAATGCGAAGCCTCCCCACAATAGAAACACAAGTGGGAGGCTCTCCAATGTTCTTTTTCTGCAGCCGTTAATGGCCCCTGGGAGGCTCCAAACTGCATCGGTTCCCCTTCTGCCTCTAGTCTTGACTCGGCCCTGGCCGGGGGAGGGCACGGAACCCGAAGCCCTAAGGGGTGGAAGGATTCCTGCCATTGCTCCCGCCTCCGCTCCCCTAGTCGTTCGTCTATCTGTAAGGTCAAGGTGACCAGCTCTCCCCAGGTCTTTGGCAGGGGGGTAAAGGCAAGCTGGTCTTTCAACTCCTCACTCAGACCCTGCCGGTACATAACGCATAGAACGTGGTCTGGCCAGCTTAGATCGACGGCGAGCTGCTGAAACTTGGTCACGTAGTCCAATAAGGGGCCTCGGCCCTGCTTCAGGCCCATAATAGCATGCTCGGCATCGTTTACCCGGTGAGGGTAATAAAAAAAAAAGGCAAATTCCTGTACGAATTTTGTGTAATCCTGCAGGAGCTCACTTTTACCTGTAAGCAATGGGGTTGCCCATGCTAGGGCAGTCCCTTCTAGTAGTCCGATAATAAAGGCCACCTTAAGGGCATCGGTCCCATACGTCTGGGGCTGGAGGGTAAAGGCCAGTTCGCATAAGGCCAAAAATCCCTTAAACTGTTTGCGATCCCTGGAGTATTTATTAATCTTTGGCCCCTTCGGCTCGCGGACTAAAGCTACCAGCGGGGCCCCCGGCGGAGGTCCTGCCGCCGCCTGCGGGGGTACGGGGGGTACCATAGCCCCTGCCCCAGCCTGGTCTTTGAGGTCCTTCACCTCCATGGCAAGGGACTACACTATGCGGGTCAGCTCCTGGACTTCTGCCGAGAGCTGCTCCATGAGGAACCACGGGGGAGGGAAGAAGGAAATATAATGCTGGTGATACTGTGGGGGTTCGAGGGGTAGGACGGGATCTCGGGGCTGCCACCAGAGGGGGAGAAAGGAGCCACACGCACCCAAAGGGAAGGGGGCAATGAGGCAGTGCCTGGAAAATGAACCCTCAGGATGGAATAGGGCTATCTGGACGATAAGTCCCCAGCCTGTCTCATCATTGGGTCTCTGGGATGAGCGCACGCCCTGAACGCTGCTGGGACCACACACACACAGGAGGGCAGAGGATAGGGCCAGGGGGGTGAGGGAATTAGTGAGGCCAAGGGGTGCACACGCCCCAGGAGGGGGAGGGGGCGGATAGGTCTCGCACTCCCAAGAAGGGCCCAGGTCTCTGTGCTCCCCACCACCGAAATACCCCCAAGGGAACGCACTCTTACCTGCTTCCACAAACCTCAATACACACACGCAGTCACCCATGACACTCACTCCTCACACCCACACACTCAGGAGTCACTACTCAGCGCCTGGAACTCGCACTCCACACCACTCTCCACGAAACAAGGGGCCAGTCTCATGGGCACATGGCTCCGATCACCAGCCCTGAGACTCTGACAATGGCAGGCTTTATCCTAGGGCGCAGGGTGTTGCTGCAGCCTCTCGGAGCAACGCAGAGTCTGGGGCGGGTCAGGTGTGGCTGGTTGCTTGATTCTGACTCCGCCCCTGAATCGCTGTCAGCTTCTGGGGCCGGCGGGACGCTCTGGGGATGGGGAAGCGGGGATTCCTCTTGCGGGGGGCTATGCTTTGGACGGGGGTTTCCTGCTTCCGGTTTGCATGTCTGGCCGGTGTCGGGGATCCCCGCTGCAGAGGCGCGTCGACGGGGCCGCCTAACAATGGCGGGGGCTTTGGAGCGGCTGCGGGTGGGAGTGCCAGAGCTCGATTCCTGACACATACCTAGGAATGTTGTGAGGTGGAACATAAACATTGAATACTATAAGCCTCTTACCTCCCAGTGACAGAATCAAACCCAAGTGGAAGGGCGGGTGTTTTACAACAGAAATCAACTTCCGGTGGTATGGCTCCTTGATCAAACAGGCCAAACCCCCACATTTGTGCCCCCGTGAGGCCACCGCAAGCAACAGAAGAGAAACTACTTTCTAACATGCTAGGGCAGGAGGTAAAACAAGAGGCATCACTGCCCAGGTTTCCTGGAGGCAGAGAAGATCAAATTCTCCAATAAACTCGATAAATTCTGGCTCCCTAACCCTGGGCCCCCACCCTGCGATATTCCATGATCCAACCTTACACCCAAGGGCACCGGAGCCCAGAGGCCATCAACAACCAGCCCCTAGCAATGCCACCCCCACCTGGCTTGGTTCTACAGGGGGCCGATCCTCAGGCAGTAACCCCAAGGGACTCTCACAAGCCAAATTACGGCACCTTAACTGCTCCGAGGGGGCCACCATGGCAGATGATGACACCAGCCCGGGGTCGGACATCGACACTACAGGTCTCGGGCAAAGGACATCCTGGGCAGCAGATCCAGGTGAGCAGGTGGCAGAACAAGCCATTCAGTAGTCCTCAGGGAAGGTGAATCTCCCCTAGAGCTAAATGACTGGACATGCCCCTCTGCTAAATTAAGGAATTGATCGTTTATCGGAACCCCATTACATGGCTTTAAATCGCTCTTGTGCTCCACAGAATTCCCACTTTGTTGTTGACTTGGGCAAGCTGTCATGGTGGACATTGTCCCATTGACATGGGGAATCTGCTGCACCACCAAATGTCGAACAGCCAAATCCTTCAGGACCTCCCCCACCTGCACACCCCAAGAAGAAAGTAAAAATGCCTGATCCAAAACTCTAGAAGCATAGTACGGCATGGTGAAGTAAACTATAAGTCACTGCAACCGGACACGAGAGGGCAAGACCTGGAAGGATCTATTTGCCCCCAGTGGGATCTACCCCGGTAAACTTTCCAAGTGGTGCACTATATTTGATATAGAGCTCCACCTGGGCAAAATCCCATTTGGCAGGGGGGAAATTGTAAAGGCTATGGCCCCAGTAACTGGTGCCAGCTTCCTACAATCCGACATTCCGAGCCTACCCTCCCGCACCTCTAGGTTTGCTTTCCCCAATGACCTGCCCCTAGCCATTGAGGGCTGCCCCTCCATTAGAGACTCCTGGGTACAGACAATCACGGGACTATAATGGGCACTTGGAGGTGCCTCCACCCTCTGAGCTTTAAGGTCAATAAGCTGTTGTAAAACAGTCATTAGCTGGCCCTGATGACCCTGAATAAGGGCAATAATTTCACCAAATTTGTCCAGCATTTGAGTTACTAAATCCCCCAACAGGGCACACTTCTTCCCCAATAAGTCGACATAGGTGGGGACAGCGAGTGATTTATAGTTGGTCTCCCCACTGATGAAGACTGTTCTGATTCATGTGTAAAATAAGGGTCCAAGCAGCGAAGAACAGAGTCAGAGGGTTCTAGCCGTGGTTCAGCCATGTCGAATATAGGTGAGATGTTAGGACCCCTGGTAGTAGCCATGTCTACTGACTCAAGAACCGAGCCATAAATCAGGCCCTGGTCAGCCAAACACAAGGAGTAAAATTTGTCCAAACGCTGCTGAACAACCTGCAGCTGGTCTGGAGAGGCCACAAGTGCCTGTCGTTTATTCTTCCTAGAGGTTTTCCTCCCCACCATGATGTCAAAGGAAGCCAATTGACCCAAATCTCTCTATCCCCACGAGGAACTCCTAAAGTCTCCCTTCAACTTCCCACAGGACAGCAGGGGTCTGTAGAGGGGGTTCCTCACTTGAAGGTCTTACCACTCATCCGGACGCTGGCCATGCAGAAGACCTAGTTTCAGGCCCACACTCACGGACACTCCTAACGGTGCCCCAAAGGGCATGCGCCCTTTTGCAGCCAGCGTAGGCTCACTGGGCACTTTTCTTTCTGGCAGATAGCTGGCTCCGCCCCCGCGCTGACACCAGACTCCAAGCTCCCACAGCTTACAGGTAAGGGCGCCTAATGAGTTGTATGCCGGGACCCCAGCAGGGCGTCTCCCACCACACTCCGCCGTAGGCTAACTGGGCGCTTTTCTTTCTGGCAGGTAGCTGACTGTGCTGCCGCGCCGACACTGGACTCCAAGCTCCCACAGCTGACAGGTAAGGGCGCCTAACGAGCTGTATGCCAGGACCCCAGCAGGGCTTCTCCCACCACCTAGTGATTTACTTAGTTTCTTGCTAGCATGGTTAAATGCCAACGTTCACTATCTGGCAGCTAAACAAGAAAAAAATATCCCATCAGTATCTTTTCCCCTTACTGTGGCTTGGCACTAGCTAAACAATGGAGAAATAACATTCAATAATTATAACACAAGAGTCAATAAATTGGTCTATATACAGTCCAAAGATATCATCAAATACCAACAAGTGCTTGGTAATGACCTCCAACAGTTTGTCCGTGATATGGGTCAAGTTAAATGTAAGTTGATAGTCTTCAAATAAAATCCAATAAAATAAACATAAAAGAAATAAAATGATGCAATGGGTAAGTAACTTTACCAATGTGTTCAAAACAATAGACTTCTCAGGGTTAAGCAGGGGACCCTTTAAGAGCTTAAACAGCTCTTGAAATGTGAAGGAACTGACGCTACAGAAATTCCAGGTTGGTCACCACTGCCATGACAGTCACCTGAATGGCCGCACAAACGGCCAATGCCCTTTGTGCATCGCTCTCTGGGGCCACCCCCTGGAAATATACCTGTTACACAGGGGAGGCTCTTCATATAGAATAAGCATTCAAGTGATTTCCTGAGGCTGGAATTGTGTGGCTCAGTTACTCTGCAGGTGCTGTCTGGCCTGCTCTCCCCTCATGGGGTGGCAGGGATTGCTGCCACCCCCTTTGCTTGTAAGGAATATGGCAAAATTTGCTCCTTATGCTTTGGAATCAGATTCTCAGATACAAGGCTCTCAGAACTCCCAATACCCTCACAGCTGCCCAGATAACCCCATATCAGCCTCTCCCTCAGCACCCAGCCAGCCCTCACCCCATGGTCGCTCCACGTAAAATGGTCGAACAACCCCTAAACCCCTTGTATTTATAAGCACCCAACGCGCATACGCATGGAGTGGGAAGGCTTTCCCAAACCCCTTCTCCCCCTTCAGAGGCAAAGGGAGGAAGAAATGGCCAATGAGTCCTAACCATCCCGGCACTTAGAATGGCAGGAAAGGAACGCAGGAGGAATGGGCTCTCTTGCCCCTGTTTGTTGGGGTGGGTGGGATCTATCATCCTCCCTGGCTCGATTCTGAGACTTGGGCATGCCTGTCCTGATGGCATCGAGCTCCTCTCTAGGCTAAGAAGCACTTTCCCCTTTGAGAGTGACAGTTCCACCCTAGCCTTTCTAGCGATATAAGATAAGTCCATGCAGGGATGGAAGGCAGGGTGACATGGTGATGAGAACCAGCACGAAGAACCTTTTTTTATGAGGTAGCAACCTGCTGCTCATTGGGGGGGAGGGGGGGAGAGAGTGTCTCCCTGCTGCTAGAAGGAGAGACAGACACGCTCCCACCCATGCTGTCACCTTCAGTACATGGCCAGAGAGAGAGCTCCCCACTGCTAGAAAAAAGGGGAGGTGCATCCAGCTCAAGCTGCCACCTTCCAGAACCACCAAGAGATCTCTGTGCTCATGCCCAATGCCCACATCCAGCAGAAAACCTACCAGAATGGGATGGGCAATAACACACAATGTATTATATGTGCCTGCCTGTGTGCCTCCCTGTACCTGCTATCACCTATTCCATGATTGATTGAAGTGTGCCCAACCAAGCACTAATTCTAGGGACATCATTCAACTCCCATGGGCTGTCATTCCACTGTAACTGAAACAGTCAATCCAGTCCCAAGAACCATCATCTGGGTGCTGTTGGTGTTCGTGCCAGACTGGCCAGCTCAAGCTGCCACCTGCCAGAAACAGGAAGAGCTCCCATCTGTTATCATGCGCCCGATGCCCACATCCAGCAGCAAGCCTACCAGAATGAGATGGAATATAACACAACATATTATATGTGCCTGCCTGTGTGCATTCCTGTACCTGCTGCTACCACCTACACTTATCTGACGATTGAATGAAGTGTGCCCAACCATGCACTAATTCTAGGGACATCATTCAACTCCCATAGGCTTTAGGCTGTCATTCCACTGTACCTGAAGCAGCCAGTCATGCCCGCCTGTCCCAGGAACCATCAATGAGATTCTGGGACCATCATTCCAGTCACGAGGACCTGTCATTCTATTCTGGGTGATGCTGCTGCTTGTGACTTTGCCTGACTGGTCAGCGGCCACCAGTGCCCACCTGCAAGCCTGCCCCCCCACCAGCCTACTCCTCCACACCCACCCATGTATGCCCGCTCCCAAAAGAGCCTTCTCTCTGGCACACCCACACAGTCACAAGTCCTGCCCCTCCTGAGGGGCTGTCTTCAAGTTGAGATCCTGCTTCTGCCTGGCACAACTTTGGGTTAATACCTTAAGTACTCTACATGTGGAGCCAACCAGATGCTGCTGGTAGGGATCGACAAGCTGTATGAGATTCTGCCACCTGCCTTCCAGAACTTCAGCACATAGGGATAAAAGATTGGCAGGTCAAATGAAGCTTGTAACAACAAATAAAACAACTTTTATTTAAACTATTTAAACAACAAGAGCAAGAACAAGAACAACAACAACATTATGAAACCAAAACCAAACATTGAAAGGAAACGTATAAAGGAAACTATTAGTCTCTGGGCCTGTCCCCCAGGACTTGGGGGAAAGGCAAAAGGCAGCAGGGTGCAGCACTGGAATGAGGGGCGGACACCCTGTGCTCTTCCATCTCATAGCCATAGGCCACGATGAACTCCACAGCCCCTTCCACATCCCGATGCCACCTGGAGACCATCTGGTGGTAGAGTTCCAGTCTCTCCATCTAGGTGGAGACGTACTGGGAGTATGACTCCACCTGCTTCTTCTCCACCTTGAGATCCTGGAACTTTTCCACCAGGCAGTTCTCCATGCAGAGTATGCCCGACATCATCTGGTGGCCAGGCCTCTCCACTTCGGCCTGAAAGGCCTTGGCTGCAGCAGACTCCTGGGGGACTCCACATCGGGGCTGGAGGAGGGGGAAGGGCTTACATGCCGTCGCTTCTGGGTTGCCTTCCCCCCCGTCTTCTGGTGCTGATGCTCAGGCTCCATGGCCATGCCAGAGCCCTCCTGACACCTCACCGTCTTGCCATGGAGCTTTTCAATATGGGCAATTAGACCCGATGTGGTCCCCTCTCTCTGCCTCCGGAATATTTTCTTGTAGATCTAAAGAGCATAAAAAGATAGGAACATAAGAAGTGCCATACTGTGTCAGACCAATGGTCTGTGTCAAGCTCTGCCTGCATTCTGTCTCCACAAGTGGGTGGAGGTCAATCTCTCTCTGCAGGGAACTTCCGTTCCTAACAGGACATAGAGGGCAATGCATATTGCATATGCATACCCTGTTGTTCCAGCCCCCGTGCCTTACCTTGAAGACGGCGAACCCATTCTCCTTATCATAGTACTTCCAGACATTGGACCTTGTCCATCGACTGTCTGGGGGTGGCACTTATGACCAGCACCGGCATCTGATTCCTCTCTGAAACAGGAACGCATAAACAACTCCTAAGTAATATCATGCATTTATGAAGATGCCTCTAGTCCTCCCTCCTTGGGGTGCTCAGGATGTCAAATGGAGAGACCCTGGCTGGCACGTGTAAATCCTGCCCTCCTTTGGGTGCTTGGGATGGCAATGGAGAGACCCTGGCTGGCACGTGCAAATCCTGTCCTCCGTGGGGTGCTGCTAGGGAGGGATGGCAATGGAGAGACCCTGACTGGCACATGCAAATCCTGCCCTCCTTTGGGTGCTTGGGATGGCAATGGAGAGACCCTGGCTGACACATGCAAATCCTGCCCTTCTTTTGGGGTGCGTAGGGATGGCAATTGAAGAGTGGAGACCCTTGCCAGGGATGGCTGGCAGGCACATGTTTGGGTGGGGGTGCTGCTCATGCCTGACTGCTGGAAGAGCCCCCCACACTACAGTACCCTCTCTCTCTGTGGAAGACATCCGCTGCTACCCACTGATGCCCACTGTTTGTGCACCCACCCGCACTCCAGTGAGCTTGCTCTAACAGATAGAGCCTTTCTTGTCCTCAAAGTAAAAGAAAAAGTTTACAAACCTGGCAGCACCTCCTGTGCCCCCCACTTGCTCCTCATCCAAGGAGCCGGCCACCACCACTGACGGTCCAGGGGCTGGGCCAGTGACCGATTCCTCCTCTTCCTTCACCACCACCGGCTCCAGGAGCACTAAGTCAGCCCCCAGCCGGGGAATCAAGACAACAGTCTTCTTCATTTTTTTTTTTAAAAAGCTCACACACTGACCAACACACAGACCAGCAAGAACAGTCACCCACCAACACTCACAAACCAAAACAACACAGCCAAACCAAACACAAACAGCCAAAATACACGAAACCGAACAGCCAGTCAGACAAACACACACTCTCTCACCACACAGCTCCGCACGTACTCGAATTTCCGATTTCCGGTGCGATCACAGGATCTCGCAATACCTTTTACCCAACACCCAAACCGAATGGAACATGCCCGAACCAAACAGCTGAACCCAAACTCAGCGAATGAACTGAACGCCCGAACCGAACACCAGACCGCCCAAACCACGATCTATTCACCCATCCCTAGCTGTGATATGTTGGCCACTGATTTTGCCTCTGTGCTGTGTCCAGTCCTTCAGGGACTGGATACTTTCCATGAGCATGTCTATCTGGGCCTGCTGATGTGGTGTTGTGGAATCTTCCCTTTGGTGTTGGCAATCAGGCGCCTTGTCCCTGAACTAACAAGGCACACCACCCGCTGCCTGCGTCCCCTTTGGGGTCTCCCATCTTCGTGCTCATGCACCTCCCTGTCAGGAGACTTCCTGGACAGCCCATCACCCCAGGGGGAGGATTATGCTCTGCATGACCTTGGGCACCTTCTAGCTCAACTATATGCTTCTGGTAACCGAGGATCTGATTCCGGGGCTGTTCCTGGGAGGAGGCTGGGGTGCTGGGTTTGCCCAGGGGGTCCTTCTGGGTGGGTCCCTTCTTGGGGGCATGGCATCCCACAGGGGCTCTCTTCTTCCCCCAGCTGCCGCCTGGACCCTAGTTCTCATATGGTGGTGGGGACCTGGGCCTAGTGGACTGACTCGTGTACACCCCAGTCTGCTCACAGTAAGTGTGGCCTGGGGAGCACTTGGTTGGGCCCTGTTGCCTCCTGTGCTCAAGGGCTGCCCCGTCCTTCACTCTGTCCCCATGGGGGGAGGGGGGACCTGTCCCATAGCTGCCCTAGTTCCTGCTGCCTGCAATGGCCTGAATTTCCAGATGGCGCTGGCACTGCCACAGACCCTCAATTGAAACCTCCCACCACCCTGCCCCTTCAATCTCCCTACCCCCTGGGGTTCCGGTGCTGGCACAAGGGGCCTTGGCCCAGTGTAGAGACCTCCCACCCTGCTTTTGCCTCCAGAGAAGTTGAAGAGCACTGACTTATGCATTCTCTCTCATCTCCCCGCTGCAACTGAATGAGGCGTGGAGGTGAAACCCTCTCGTGGGACTTCCTTTGCGCCAAAGGCAGCATTGACTGGACAATCCTATCCAGGTTCACTGTCACTTGTGATGGTCGCCACCTCCTGTCCTCGGCTCTTCTTTTCCAGGGGTGGGTGGGTGGGTTGGGAGGGCAGTGCCAAACACCCTCCACTGGTCAGGTGCAGAGGAAGAGTGTCAGTCTGACATAAATGTACACATAATTTTTCAGGTCCAGCAGAGATGTAGTATTTCTTTTTATAGCATTACTTTAAGTGTACTGTCTGTAAATGGATCATGTCCCTATTTTTCCCTCTCCATGGATCATCCTGACCATTAATTAATGTCCAAAGCTCATCATTTTCCTATGGCTTGACTATCTGTTACTCCCAGTATCATTACCATACCTTGAGTTTCCACTTCAAGGAAGCTGTTCTTATTTTGCTTCTAGATTCCCTTTTCTTTCTTCAAAGAGAAGCACCCATGGCTTTTATTGCCTAGTTGGAGTAATTTACATTTGTTTGCTATTATGAATCATAGAAGCATAAAAGTTACATTTGATTTAATAATAGTCAAAGTGCCCTGAATTTCTGCACTGTTTGTCTACTATTACATTGTATAGAATCTGTGCCAGATTCTTCAGTATCCCAGTCTTTCAAGACTGCAAGAAATTGCTCTGCTGAAGCAAAGGAGCTATGAAGCTGCTGTAAGAGTCACAGGCCATTTTAAAATGAGACCGGTTTAACCCACGCAGGTCTACCCATCCCACAAGCATCCAAATGCCCATCTGAAGGTGGTGTTGGGGAAGTGAATGCTCCTGTGACCCATATACCACCCACTCATGGCCACTCCCGGAGCACTGGAGAAAAATCTGAATTGCTCCATGTGGGGAAAGGCTTAAATGTACATGAGTAGGAGTGCATCCCTGTACCGTTTGAATCCCTCCCCACTCAGTCCACATGGGTGAGTGGTCTGTGGTCATTCCACTCCACAGCTGTCCTAATTTAAAAATGGACATAGAGTTGTAGGACTCTAAAGGTATCTTAAAAGGTCAGCTAATCCATCCTCTGCACTTGGGTTGTCCCTGATTTTTACTTAAACTAAAGTCTTCCAGTGATAGATTTGACAACCTTCTTTGGTTATCTAGCCTACTTCCTTTTTGTATGGATAGAAAATTCTTCCTATTAACCTAGGGAAGGGATCCTTCTCCTTCACATTCCTTGCAGTGCTCCTTTGCTTCAGCAGAGCAATTTCTTGCAGTCTTGAAAGACTGGGATACTGAAAAGCAAATCAAGAGCAGCCATGCGGAAACCTGGGCAGGCAAAATCTAAAAGGTGATAGGTCTTCAGGCCACTTATGGACCCAATGTTCCCTATCCCTGATTCACACTAAGTATTTTTAATATTTATTTATATTTATTTATAAAAGATCTTGATACCCCACCCTTCCTGACACAGCAGCTCGGGGTGGCTTACAACAAGTAATAAAGATTAAAACACACAATAACAACTCAAATAAGGAGGATTAAAATCCTTCCTCCCCCAACCCACTCCCCCAAACCCTCATCCATCTCCATCTTCCCCATCAAACTCCTGGCAGAAGAGTCAGGTCTTACAACTATGTCGAAAAGAGGGGAGATCCGGGGCCAAACGGGTCTCCATCAGGAGGGAGTTCCACAGTCCTGGTGCGGCCGCCAAGAATGCCCTCCCCATTGTGGCCCCCTGGAAGACTTGGGGGACCTCGAGAAGAGCACCCCTGGATGAACACAGGGGCCTATCCAAGATCTGGGGGGGTGAGGTGATACCGCAGGTAGGTAGGGCCTAGGTCGTTTAGGGCTTTATAGGCAAGTACCAACACCTTGAATCGGGCCTGGAAGACTACAGGCAGCTAGTGCAGAGATTGGAGAACCGGTGTAATATGCTTCTGGCGTCCAAATCCCTCCAGGAGATGTGCTGCCGCATTCTGCACCAGTTGCAGTCTCTGAACCATCACCATGGGTAGCCCCACGTAGAGCGCATTACAATAATCCAGCCTAGAGGCGATGAAAGCATGGATGGCAGAAACATATGGCTGAAGTTCACATGTAATTGGCAAAAGGCACTCCTTGCCACAACCTCCACCTGAGCATCTAGGCAGAGTTGCGAAACAAGGAGCACCCCCAGACTCTGTACCTGGGAGACCAGCAGAGGACAGACCCCCATCTATATCCATCATCTCCACTGCCTTTCCCACCAGCATCACCTCCATGTTGTCAGGATTCAGCCTCAGTTGGTTAGCCCTCATGCAGTCCCTCACAGCCTCCAAACACTGGGTAAGCACCGAGATTGCTGGGCTTGGGTCTGATGAAAAAGAGAGGTAAAGCTGGGTGTCATTACCATACTGGTGACACCGCACACCAAACCTGCCTTTGGCTTAAATCCATTAATTTTAGTCCTGTTCTCAGGGCCCACAACAGAGGTACTATTTTGCCCGTTGCAACCTTTTACACATTTGAAGACTAATTATGTCCTTCCCCTTAACCTTCTATTTTTTTACGCTAAATATTCCTAGTTCCTTCAACCTCTCATCACAGTGCTTGCATTCCAACTCATTTATCATCCTCTCTTCTCCCGTGCTCTCCAGCTTGTCAATATCCTTCTTAAAGTTGAGGAGCCCAAAAATGGAGATAGTACTCTAGCTGGGGCCTGACCACTGCTGACTAGTGTGGAACAATTACTTTGTGTGTCTCAGGGAAGTCCCCTTGAGAGTAATTCTGATTTTGCACGCGCAGTTCCCATTAGCCATAGAATTGGTTGAGGTGGATCTGTGTCACGAGATACAGGAAACTGCACTAATCCAAACATAGAGTGTGTTGAGGAAGGCAGGGGATGCAACTCCAGATTTTCTCAGTTTCTGTTATGCCTGTAGCTGGGGGTGAGGAAATGGGGTGGGGGAGTGACTTCACACCACTTCTTTCTGATCTCATGATGCTCAGAATGGATTTGGCCAGGTGGGAGCCAGGGGGACAATTGGGTCCTTCCATCTCTTTCATGGCACCCATTCCTCTCCTTACCCCCTTACTTGGGACCTTGCAGGGAACTTCCAATAAGGAAAGCTGAAAAAAGTGACGCAGAAGTGCTGTATGGGAGACGCTGGAAGCAGGAAATACTGCAACTTGCTGATGGCAACAGAGAGAATTTTGGGATGGGATGTAAACAGGAATTCCCTTGAATCAGTCCGTACACAACAGAAATATAGCATTAAAAAGAGGACATTGGTAGGGATGGGCGAACCCCAAGGGGTTCAGGCCCCCCAAAACCGTTCAGGGTTCAGGGGGTTCAGCCCAAACCTGTTCGGGGGGGCCGAACCCATTCGGGTGCTGGGTGGGGGACGGGGGACCTATTTTTCCCTTCCTCCTCCCCCTCTAGGCTGTACGGGTGGAAGGGGCACCAGGGCTCACTTCCCCCACCACCCTGCGAAGCCTCCAAAAAATGTTTTTAAACCCCTTGACCCCCTGACATCGCCCTACCTGTTTGTGCCGGGGCTCCGGTCCTGAGTCTGGTGGTGTTAGTGGCGGCGGCAGCGGGTCCTGCATCACTCCAGAGCGCTTCATGCCTAGGCCTTCCCGGTCATGTGACCAGTTGAACTTTGTTCGGCTGGTTTGGGCAGGGGACAGTTCAGATTCGGGGGGGTTCACGAGTCTGGTGGTGTTAGTGGCGGCGGCAGCGGGTCCTGCATCACTCCAGAGCGCTTCATGCCTAGGCCTTCCCGGTCATGTGACCAGTCACATGACCCAGAAGGCCTAGGCCTGAAGCGCTCTGGAGCGCCATGGGACCCGCTGCCACTGCCAGACCCGGGAAGAGAACCTGACCTACTTGTTGGTGGAGGGGCTTTAACCCCGAGTCTGGTGGTGGTAGCGGCAGTGGCAGTGGGTCCCACGGCGCTCTGGAGTGCTTCAGGCCTAGGCCTTCTGGGTCATGTGACCAGTTGAACTTTGTTCGGCTGGTTTGGGCAGGGGACAGTTCAGATTCGGGGGGGTTCACGAACGGCCCAAACACCCCAAGTTAGGGCCAAACCCCCGAACCGGGTTCGCCCATCCCTAGACATTGAGGATTTTTTATACAGAATAGAATGAGCACCCCTACCGGGCCCACCCCACTCTTCCTCCATGCTTGGTTGAAGAAGTACATATTCCCCTCTCTCCCTTATCCTCAGCTGAATCACTGTATTTTTCAGGAGTGTGGCTAGGTGGGAATGGGCCCTGGTGCAGGGAACGGGCCCCCTGCTGGGACACTCTACTCTAGTGTGCAAACACATTCTACATGCATGTGGGCCCAGGTGTGACTGCACCTATTATAGTTATGTCCTGGTACCTGTGTGAACATATGAGGGAGAATTAAAATGAGATAGGAGGTACTTCCAAAAAGTGTTTATTATGAGAACGTGCCCATAGTGGGGGAATAAGGGAAAGGAGAATTCTGATCCGGGCCATAACTATAGTCCCTTTTCACACCCTTCAACATGTATAATAAAATGTAACACCCATTTTATCAGTGTTACTGCATCTGTGTGAAAAAGGGCTTCTAAAGATGAAGGGCTGTTTGTGAGAGGAAAGAGAATAATCTGTTGATGGCTTGTGACTGAGTGTATGACTCTTACTGAACATGGATCGAAGACATTAAAAGCAGTGATGGATGCTTGGTGGTCTGCCACTGTCAGGCAGAACACATTTCTTTTGACACCATCCACCAGCAGCACAGTACTGAATAAGAGATATTCAGCATGTTAAGCTTGCTAGTCAGGTAAAATGTCTTCTCCAATAAGGTACACTCTGGAATCGGATCGTTTACTAATGATGAGCTAGAGAATGGGAAGTGTAACAAATGGACATCCTTAAGCAGATCTGGTTTCCTGCTTTATGCTTTCTGACAGGGGATTGCTCTACTTACCATAAAAAAAGACCCTTTAAAAGTTTCTTGTTTTGTCTTTGATGCAAATTTCCTATGACAATGTTCCTATCACTTATTATGCTGTTCCCTCTTGTCTTCACCCTCGCTGGCACCTTCTGACATGGATTTTCTGTTTATTTATTTTTTCTGATCCATTTAATCAATTTCTCAGTCTAACACAAGGGGAAGAGTTTAAAATGAAGGGATTTCCCTTGTTTATTGTTAATACCAAAAGATGGAGGAGAACAAAGAGGAACATTGCAAAGCTTTCAAGCCAGGATCCATGACAGTTGCACAAAAAGTCCTAATCCACTGTTCCCTATTGTAAATGCATGGCTCTGCTTCCTGCCCCTGTGCAGGTGCCAAATCCTTTGAAAATATGAAGGATCCAGCTGCTGCCTCTTCATTTGCAACTGAATGTATCCACTCACTCTAATATATGCAGGATGCACTTATGCAACAGAAATATAGAATTAAAAAGAGGATGTTAAGGCTTTTTTTTATACCGAGTTAAAGATATATTAAGCTCTGATGAACCAAAGTCTTTAGGTCTGTGCTTCTCAAACCTTTTACTTAAATCATCCCAATCTGAGATTTAAATATAATATCTTGACACTACACAGCAACAAAGACTTGTAAGATATAGCAAATATCAGTGCTATGGCCACATCTAGCATTGGGGGCTTGATTCATGTTGTGGGAACCTCTGAGTAGTCTGGCAATAGATGGAACAACTTCATGTTCACCAAAATTCTGCGCGTGTGTGGTGGTAGAATACAAGCATGGGCAACGTGTATAGTGTTGACTAGGGATAGGAATTCCAGTTTCAGATAGAACCGAAAGTACCCAATAATGGCCATTTTGGATTTATCTGAAATTTCAGTTCTTTTTTGGTATCGGTTGTTTTGGATCTTTTGTATTGATTTTTGTTTCAGATTTTTAATGTTGCGGTTTGTCCTCATCGACTTCTATGGGACAAACTACAGTGTTAAAAATCCGAAACAAAGATCAATGCAAAAATTTTGAAACAACCGGTACCAAAACGAGAACCGAAATACATGAGAACCGAAACGGAAAGTAACTGAAACCAAAATTTTGCCCAGAGTCCCACCCCTAATGTTGACTCCGATAGAAGGAGTGTGTGAATGAAAACAGCTTAATCCCTCTGACCCTAATAGAAAAATCTATAAGATGGGTGAATTTTAAAATTAATTATGATTTATTATAGCACTTTTAGTGTTCAAAGTTCAATTATAGCACTTTACAGTCCTTAGCTAGTTCACCTTCACAACAGCCCATTGAGGTAGGCCATTATTTCCATTTTACAGATGGGGAACTGAGGCTGAGAGACAGGGTGTTTTTAGACAATTGCCTCCCCATCCATTATCCACTCATCACCCATCCATCATGCATGTTGCAGGGCTGCATAGGGTGTCAATGCGGTCCTGAAAAATGCATGGTGGGTGGGTAATGGGGGGGGAGGCGATTGTCTAAAAATACCCTCGGTTGTTTAAAGTAGGTATGTCTTTCATTTTAAATTTTTCAAGGAATCAAATTTCAAAACTATTTTTTTTTTTTTTGCAAAACAGACCTATTGTCAATCAACTTTACACTTAACATGTATTTTCCCATTTTTAAACACTTGAAAAGTGATTGCCAGTAGGGCTACTAACAAAACAATTGCTAAAATAAGCAATTTAGTGTTTTGCTGCATTTGGTGCAAGATTAAGCACTAGTAGGTGAGAATTAGGTTAACTTGCACTCTGAACCAAGAAAGATAAAGCAAATGTGTTACCAGACCAAACCAATATCACCTTTCTTGCTTTTCTGTTTAACAGAGAACTTTTTGATTTGAACTTTTAAAATCAACCCATTTTTAATTCTTTAAAGTCAAAAGTGGTTTACAAGTTTTAATAAGCAGAAAAGTGTACGTGTCTTGCACAGTCACACATAGTAGAAGCAAATAGTTACTTGAATTTTACAGTCCTTTGAAACTTGCCATGTTCCTTTATAATGGAGTTTTCAGACGTTACGAGATCACGGTGAACCACACTGAACCACGCTCAACCCCCCCGCGGGGCCAAAGGGCCCGGAACGTCTGAACGGCGTGCGCCAGATGTTCATCACGCTCAATAC
>QEPC01009728.1:218978-232991 GCA_003113815.1 Sphenodon punctatus
CCGTGGTGCCGTTCCCGGCACGTCTGTTTGGGTCGTTTTCCAACCCCCGGGCGTGGTTGCGCTGTTCGCCCCCCCTGGTGGTTCGCTGTGGTGAACTGGCCGCCCGTAACGTCTGAAAGTACCCCATTTCTACATAAAATAGAACAAAAGTTGAGTAGTGGGTTGAGAAATGTGTAGATTTTCCAAAATAATTCATTTTGGGTTGAGGAAAAACAGGAAAGCTTAGCCCCCAAAGAACTTTTTTTTACAAAGTGCATGTACGAAAACAGTGGTTGGAATTTGAATAGCTTTTGAAATCTTGATCTAAACTAAGTAAAATTAAGCTGATTGTAGTGATTTTTCATTAGGTATAGTGAATGAACGAAGCATGAATTATCTAAAGAGCAGGTTAACTATTTCTTCAAAGCTACTGGGTGGCATATGGTTAACTCCTCACTGAGACGTGTAGGAATCAGCTATCGGTTAATCTGGGATTATCTTTATACCAAATATTCTTAATCTCACAAACCTTTTTGTGCAAGAAAACATAGAGCAAAATTGAATTTCTCGGAAATGGTTCAAAATGAAATAGGAACTGGACTGATATGTTCCTATTGCAAAAAGAAATCTTTTCTTTCTTTGGTTTTAATTCTTCTTTAAGTATTTTTTTAGGATTAAGGAAGAGCATTAAGAGTTTATTTTTTACATCTTTTTTTAAAAGGAAAGAAAAGGAAGTTGTTTCCATTGTGTAAATTCTGTGTGCATTAAGTGGTATTGGATGACATTGGGTATTTTCAGAAGTAGCTACCAAGCTTAGCCACACTTTACCACACTTAACCCTACCCTGGGGTGACAACCACTGTCACTTCTGTTCGGCGGCGGCCAGATGTTCACCACGCTTTGCTCCGAACTGTCGTAGCAGTTACCACCAGTTGTGATCTCGGAAAACTGTGGGGAACAGCCAGTGGTAAGCACTACCATGGTTCGGGGCAGTGTGGTAAGGCGCACTGTCATGTCTAGGGATGGGCGAACAGATCACGGTTCGGGTTTGGCCATTTGGTTCGGTTCCGTTCGGTTCGGGCATTTGGTTCGGGCGTTCAGGTTGTTTGCCGAGTTCGGGTTCAGCCATTCGGTTTGGCCAAGTTCGGTTTGATTCGGACGTTTGGAAAAAGTATCACGAGAGCCCGTGATTGCGTCGGAAACCGGAAATTTGAGTGCGTGTGGGTAAGAGCATGTGTGTGTGTGGCTGTTCGGTTCATGTGCTCTGTGTTTGGTTTGGCTCGCTGTGTTTGTTTGGCATGTTGTTGGTGAGTGTTGGTGTGGTGGGTTGACTGTGGTTGTGTGGCTGGTGTTGGCGGTTGGTTGCTTGTTTAAAAAAAAAATGAAGAAGGCTGCAGTGATGATTCCCCAGCTGCGGGCCAACTTTGTACTCAAGGAGGAGGAGGAAGAGGTCGCTGCCCCTAGACCTCTGGTGGTAGTGGCTGGCTCCTCGGATGAGAAGCAAGCGGCGGGCTCAGGAGGTGCTGCCAGGTTTGTAAACTTTTTTTAAAATTTGAGGACAAGAAAGGCTCTATCCATTAGAGCAAGTTCACTGGTGTGCAGGTGGGTGCGTGGGTGGTGGGCATCAGTCAGGCACAAACAGTGGGCATCAGCGGGTGGCAGCAGATGTCTGCCACAGAGAGAGGGTACTGTAGTGTGGGGGGCTCTGGCATGAGCAGTACCCCCACCCAAACATGTGCCAGGCTAGCAAGGTTCTCCATTTTCCAGTTGCCATCCCATTCCCTACGCACCCCCAAAAAAGGACAGGGTCTTTCCAGCCAGGGTCACATCTCCCGTTGCCATCCCTAGCACCCCACAGAGGGCAGGGATTGCACGTGCCAGCCGGGGTCTCTCCATTGCCATCCCAAGCACCCAAGAAGGGCAGGATTTGCAAGTGCCAGCCAGGGCCTTTCTAGTTGCAATCCCTAGCACCCCAAGGAGGGACAACTAGAGGCATCATCATAAATGCATGATATTACTTTGGTGGTTTTAATGTGTTCCCATTTCAGAGAGGAATCGGATGCCGGCCCCAGCGCTGCTGTCAGGCCGAGGAGGACCCATAGGCAGAGGTCGCCAGTGACACCCCCAGATATTCGGCGGACAAGTTCGCATGTCTGGAGGCTTTATGACATGGGCAACGGAATTGCCACATGCAAGATATGGCACATGGATTGGAACAACAGGGAATGAATTGCCCTATGATGTGTTAGGGACGGAAGTCCCCTGCAGAGAGAGATAGGCCACCCAGTCCACCCACTTGTGGAGTCAGAATGCAGGCAGGGCTTGACAGACCATTGGTCTGACACAGTATGGCACTTCTTATGTTCCTATCTTTTAATGCTCTTTTTAGATCTGCCAAGAAAGATTCCGGCTTCAGAGGGAGGGGACCACATCGGGGCTCATTGCCCACATCAAAAAAATCCACTTCGGAAAAAATTCTGACCTCACTGAAGTCAGTGGGAATTATCATTTACTTTAATGGGGGGAGAATTTTCATCCTTTCTTAGTATCAGGTGATTTTTTTTTAACAGTAGCACCCCACTCCAGGACACTGCCATTCCCCAGAAAATCCATGCCTTTCTGCAAAGGGTGAAGCTGATGATTTATGGGAAATAGATGGAGACAAAATAGTTAAGATATCTTTCATTGGACCATTTTATGGGAAATAAACATTCATGCAAATGGACTGTGTCAATCATCCAACTGTAAAGTGTAGCCTCCTTTTCATGGCAATATTTATACAATTAATATTTAGGCACTGAAAACATTAAGTTGCTCATGCTGAAAATTAATTTACAGACTTTTTGATTTCTACAGTGCATGTTCTTGACTATAATCTGTCTCTTCACTGTAGAAAAGTATGCTTTTAAACTGCTTTTGCAGTGCCATACTCACAGGGTGGAAGGTTTTCTAACCTTTTCTCTTCATAGTTTATATCTAAAATATAGATGACAACATGAGAGTTGTTATAAACCCCTGAAAGGGATAATACTGGTGTTAGCCAGCGTTGCATGAACTGAAGGAATTTATCTACCATTGTTAAACTTTATAAAGTGGCCTTCTTTCTATTCACAGCCTTTTAAAAAAATAGCACCAGAGGCTTTCAGCTCTTACTCAGGAAATCATATTCATTGTGTTTTCCCCATTGCTGCGAATGGAGAAACCTGAGGCTGTTTTCTGACGTTACCTGGGAGGGGCAGGAACTTTCCCAATTGCCACCATGGCTCTCTAATTGCGGGGGTTATCAAATCCCCTTTTGGAGCAAAAGAACACCCATCCTTGTAAAGGTTACATTTGCGCACCCAGTCATATGCGAGTGTCCTTGCATGCTAAAAGGGAATTAGTGCTAATCCTTGGAATTAGAGAGCCACGGTGGTGACTGAGAAAATTCCCACCGCTCCCAGGTAATGTCGGAAAGCAACTTCAGTGAACACAGATCCCTGCACTTGATGTTTGAACCTAAATAAAGGATCATGAGTAATGATTGAAATAAAAGAAAGATGCTCAGTACATTAATTAGAACATATGAAGTATCACACTGGGTCAGACCAATGTTCCATCCAGCCCAGCATCCTGTCTCAGACAGCGGTCAGTGTAGGTTGCTTCAGAGAAGCATGCAATGGAGTGATTCATTTGCTGCTATTTATTCCATGGTTACATCCACTAGGAGTGACATATCTGAAAAGTTAATTATTTAATGATTTGCAGCTTATGTGGAATTTTGATAACAGCAGAAAGCTAAGGGCATTCAGAAGGTAGGGTTGATTTATTATTATTTTATTATTATTATTATTATTATTATTATTATTATTATTTTATTTATTAATTGTATTTATATAGCGCCAGCAGTGTATCGGGCACTTGTACAATCAGTAGTTATAGACAGGTCCCTATCCCAAAGAGCTTACAATCTATGAGACACAAGGGTGGGGAAAGGGGAGAGAGGGTGTGTGTGAACCTCTGGAGAGATAAGGTTACGTTCATGAAGTTGAGAAAATTTAAGTACACATGCTTCACTTAGTTACAGGGAAGAGATTCTTAGTGAGGGAGGGCTGAGGATGCAGTTTCACTCATGGCAAGCCTTTTGACTCATGACTGGGGAAAGCTTGTTGGAAGAGGTAGGATTTGAAAGTTGAGAGGGAGGGAGTGCCAGGCATGGGGGGGACAGCATGACGTTTAGAGGAGCAGGCTAGTCACAAGCAGGCGAGGGTGGGGGCAGAAGAGGAGCAAAGCTCCTGTGTAGGAATGTGGTGCCGAGAGATATGGGGGAGCAAGGCCATGAAGTGCTTTGAAGGTGAAGACCAGGAACTTGTGCTGAATGCGTTCCCATAGACGAGAGAGACTCACCACTTTCCAGGTTTCAAAGGCAGCAATTTTGAGACCTTTCTCAAAAACTGAATCCACTAACAGATAAAGAATCCTGCAACCTCTCATGTGGAGTTCTGCAGGGTTCTATTTTGTCCACTCTCCTGTTCAACGTGTATATGCAGCTGTTGGGCGAGCTCATGAGAAGGTTTGATGTTTGGTGTCATCAATATGCTGATGATACCCAACTCTGCCTCTCTTTTTCATCAGACCCAGATCCAGCAGACTTGGTGTTTACCCAGTGTTTGGTGGTTATGGGGGACTGGATGTGGATGAGCCATCTGAAGCTGAAGCCCAACAAGATGGAAGTGATGCTGGTGGGTAAGGCAGTGGGCTTGGCGTCCCCTCATAATTGATGGTGTGCGCCCTCCACTGGTTCCTCAGGTCCATAGTCTGTGGGTGCTCCTCAACTCTCAGTTTTGTTTGGATGCTCAGGTGGGGGCTGTAGTGAAGAGTAGGTTTTGTCAATTACATCTGATATGGCAGTTTTGGACGTATATCTCAGACTCCGACCTAGCCATCACCATCCATGCTTTCATCACCTCAAGACTGAACTATTGTAATATGCTCTACATGAGGCTACCCATGGTGATGTCCGGAGGCCTTATGGGGACGGGTCACCATGAGTACATTACACCTCCGCTCCACTCTCTCCACTGACTGCCTATAGTTTTCCATGCCTGATTCAAGGTGTTGGTGGTTACCTATAAGCCCTACACAGTTTGGGTCCTACCTATTTGTGGGACTGCCTCACTCCCTTTTCTCAAAGTCTCTCAGGCATTGCAGGGGGCAACTATGGAGAGGGCATTCTCAGTGGCCGTGCTGAGACTGTGGAACTCCCTTCTGGCGGAGGCCCGGTTCTTCTGTCGTTTGTGTAAGACCTGGCTGTTCCGTCAGCAAGGGAGATGGATAGGGTGGGGGGTGAGAGTTAGGGAGGAGGGTTTTGTTCTTTTTGTTTCATTTTGTGGCACCTCACTATGTGTTTTATATTGTTGTTTTTAAAAAATTTAAATTGTATTTTATGTTGTTTTTTATGGTTATGTTAGCCACCCTGAACTGCTGTTAGCAGGAGGGGGAGCGATAAAAATGTAAAAAGATAAACTCTTCACACACATTTAAAACAAAAAGACAAATTGTCTCATTTTACACCTTTTGGGAGGCTTCAAGAGCTATGTTTCTATTTAACCAGACAATTTTTAAAGTTGAAATTGAGTGTTATGTGTGAATGTTTGTTAAAGCTCAGTGAGAAGTGGTTCTTAAGGTACTGCTTGCATTTTGTACAAAGCAATATTGATGGGGCTGTTTTCATACACAGTGGTCCATGTTCCATTCCTGAGGTGACTCAGTTGATTTCCAAGGAGTTTACCTACCGAAGAATCTATTTGGGTAGAGTTTTTGAACTCCACTGTGGGTTTTTTGTGAATGAATTACTTGTAGGACCGTTTTCTGCTTGAGGACTTGAGCGTAATTGAATTTGTTAGTAGAAGGAAGGTAAACGTGATGGTACAATTCTCAAAATGGATATTTCAGAAAGGGAGTCCAATCACTAAATGTGTATCTTACCTAGACACTTAGTTATCAAAGAAAATGCACACATCACTTAATTTTTTTTGCTGTATTCTAGAAAGGTAGCCATCTATTTGGCTAACTTCCAGAATTAAGTAACATCTGGTTCATTTATCTTAAAGTCTCTTCTATGCATGCATTTTAAAGATAGGGTATATATTATTCTGTGATAACCATTAGTAGCTCTTTAAATCAAGTTTAAAAGAGAATAAAACCTTGGATCTAATAAAATAATGTCCTGGGGGGAAATAAATAATTTTAGATATAAAGTTCCTATTACACTCAATCTGCAGAAAACAAGTAGACTAGAATCAAGCAAGCAAATTTTGAAGTAGGAGAGGGAAGAACTTAATTTGTTTGAGATGAATTCCTCACATAGGCATTTGGATACAGATGCATATAGATTCGGTTTGTTATCAGGGTGCCTAAATAGTTTTTTTCTTCAACCACAATTTTGAATGGTTACAATTAGGACTGCAACCCGATTAGAAATTTTAGTTGATCAATCATTTTAACATTTAAGCCTTTTTGCTGATTAGCCAATACATTAATTAGTTAAAATTTGCATAAAATTGCATTCATTTGCATAAACATAGATTTGCATAGATTCACCTAATTTGCATGCATTGAGTAAGCTTGCCTTCCACTGGAATGTGTCTGCTTGAGCTATGGACTCAGAACTATGGACTGTCAGAAGTTCCTGGCAGGTAACTGATTAATCGGGAGACTAATCTTTATCAGGTTTAGACAGATTAATCGATTAATTCATGAATGGTTGCCGCCCTAGTTACAATGATTTAATTAAAATTTTCAATTCAAGATTTAGCTCTGAACTTGGGTGAAAATAAATGAGACAGTAGCCCGTGTTATCCTGAGGTAGCCTGGGAGTGACCTGTTTGTCTGCTAGATTGCCATGAGATTTTCACCTGCTACGGCATCGAGGCGGGTGGCTACTTCGGGGCATCTGGGCTGGCAGTGGTCGGCAATACAGCCCCGTGCAAAGGCCCAGCCACTTGGGCTAAATTGGGCTAATGGTCTCCCTCCCATCTATTCAGGCCCTGCCTAGTCCCACCATGAGGCAAGACCAGAAGATCGGGCCCAGAGGTGCGCCCTCGTCCTGGCTGCCAAACAGCTGATGGGGGGGGGGCAGTGAAGCACCCCATATCAGCTGTTTGGAGCATGCACCCAGATCAGTTGATAATGTGCCTCTTGGCCCCCTCATCAGCTGTTTTGTGGCAGCTCTTTCTGGGGTCCTGATCCTGCTGTGTGGTGGAGGTCCGGCAGTCCTGTTCCATATGGACAGCTCTAGAGCTAACCTGTGCCATGTCCCCAGGACAGCCTGGGGAGCTGGCTCGTCACAGTCTTGTTTATTTTCACCCCTTGAAGCGAAGTCCTATGAACCTTTTTCTCACTTTTCCCCATTGTTTTTATGAATCATTATGCTTTTGTTGTTTTGGTCAAGAAAAATGCAGCTACTGAAGGGTCCAGAGAAGTTATACCTGTAATACTTTTGACTTTCAGAGGTAAAGAAATTACTGACACTTACCAGTAAGCAGGCATGATATTTTTATCCTTGGGGAGAATATTTTGGTTTAAACTCCTTGAGTACTCTGACCTCAACCTGATAGTTCAAAATGGGGAATTCTTGTAGTTAATGGCTAGTATGGTTTGTGAAAAAGCAGTGTGTTAGTTTGGTCATCAATCTGGACAAAACTAAAGTAATTGGGCATCACTATTAAACAGCCTCCACTTCTAAACTGCAACTGCTGAACATCAACCTGCTTGGATGAGAAATCAAATGGATGGCAACCAAAAAACATTTTGTAGAATTTTAGGTCTTGGAAGAACCTTTAGAACTTAGAAGGTCATCTAACTCTTAAGAAGGCCTAGCCCATCCCTGACAGGTGTTTATTATTATAAGACTCTTTCAATGGTGGAAATTACACAATTGCCTTGGTTTAGTTTAGTTTTGTTTATTACGTCTAACAAGCCAAAAATAATCACCATGGGTAATTTGCTCCACTGACCAACTGTTCTTATGATTAGAAAACTCTTCTAATATTTAAGCCAAAGTCTCTTCTTCAATTTATGTCCATTACCTCTAGACTTATCTTTATGGTCCCCAAAGAACAATAGGGAACCATTATATTTAAAACAGTCTTTTACACATATGAAGACTGTAATCATGTCTCCACCCTTTAGTTGTCTTTCCTGTAGGGAAAACATTCCCATAGGTCTTGCCTTCCAACTGCTTTATTATCTTCATTACGTCCAGCTCCTCTGAACTCTCTCTAGTTTGTCTATGTTAAGTGAGTGTAAAAAGGTCAAGGGTATCTGGGGTGAGTGTTGGCAGGATGCAGCCCAAGAACAAGAAGTCACGTTCACAGGGGAGTTGCTGCTCAAATACTGTATTCACATACAATATCTCATCACCAGGTACAGTTCTATATTATTTATAGTGTCCATATCAGGTATACAGACTTCAGACCATTCAGGCTTAGGCTTCTCTGTGTAAGCTCCTCTAGAAGGGCACTGTCCCTCCTCAGGCCAGATACATTCCTCCCTCAGCCTCCCTCTAGTCAGTCTGATCATTCACTGGACAGGTACAAATCCCTCCTGCAGCCTGACAAACCCTCCATCTTGGCCAACACACTCCAAGCAGGGTTTGTATGAAGACAGAGCCTAGCCCAAACTCCTGTCTCCTCAAGCACTCTATCTCCTGTGGTAACAACCCCCTCTGCCTGCACTGAAATCTCTGTGCAGACTTTAGGCTTTGGGGGGTTTCCACCATACCCAAGCCCAGGTGTGAGGTGTCAGCTGCTGTCCTTGACTCCATCTGGCATCTGAGTCTCTGGTAGCATCTTCACCCTGCTGGTGCTATCTTCCTTAAAGGGCCCACAGTCCAGATGGCCTGTTCCCTTCTAGAGCAAGATGTTTAAAACCAGATGCAACATTCTGGACAATGATGACAAGTGCTGACTAAAAAGGAACAATTCCTTTTTTTGACTTGGAAACTATACTTTCATTAATGCAACCCAAAGTTCTCTGCTGCCCTCATAATGTCCATGAAGTTACGCCCGGCAGAGCTGTTTCGGGTTGTGCGGGGGCTGGTCAGTCTGGCCTCCCTCCACCTGGATGGGGACTTGTCCCAGACCAGCTGTGAGGAATTTGTTATCTACTTCGCAGACAAGATCGCTTGGATTAAGAGTGACTTCGATGCTGGGTTGGGGGCAGTAGGTGGAGAGCGCGAGGTGAGGGAGGCCCCGTGTGGTCCAGCTTTGTGGGGGAGTTTCAGGAAGTGACGCCAGCTGATGTGGTGGATGTCCTGGGGTCTGTGCGAGCCACTAGTTGCGAACTTGATCCTTGCCCGTCCTGGTTGGTGAAAGCCTCCAGGGAGACATTGGGGACGGTGCTGGCGAGAGTGGTTAACGTGTCCCTGCAGCAGGGGAGGGTGTCTCCCAGCCTCAAGGAGGCTGTGGTGTGCCCCCAGCTGAAGAAACCATCATTGAATGTGGACGCACTCGCCAGCTACCGACCTGTCTCTAACCTCCCGTTTTTAGGGAAAGTTATTGAACGGGAGGTGGCAATCCAGCTCCAGACACATCTAGATAGCATCAGTTTCCTAGACTCTTTTCAATCTGGGTTCTGTCCCGGCTATGGCACTGAGACAGTGTTGGTGGCCTTGGTTGACGATCTCTGCCGGGAGATGGATGCAGGACGTTCTACATTCCTTGTTCTGCTAGATCTCTCAGTCGCTTTTGACACCGTGGACCATGGGCTGCTGTTGAGATGGCTGCGTGACCTGGGGGGTCTGGACGGGACTGTTCTAATGGTTCTGCTCATTCCTCTCAGGGAGAAGCCAGCGGGTGGTGTTGGGAGCGGAAACATCTTGCCCCCGCGTCTTGTCCTGTGGCATTCCGCAGGGTTCTATTCTGTCTCCACTATTATTTAATGTGTATATGCAGCCCTTGGGGGAGGTCATGAGAGGGTTCAGGGTGTGATGTCACCAATATGCTGATGATACTCAGCTGTACCTCTCTTTTTCAGCTGACCCAGACCGTGCTGTCTCGTTGCTATCCCAGTGTTTGGAGGCCATGGCGGAGTGGATGTGGCAGAGCAGACTGAGGCTAAACCCCGATAAGACGGAGGTGGTGGTGGTGGGGAGTTCAAGAGAGATGTTAGCCCCCCAGGTTGGGGGGGTTCACCCTCCTGTGGCCCAACAGGTTCGGAGTCTGGGGGTGATGTTGGACTCGGGTCTCCGCCTGGATCGACAGGTGGAGGTGGTGGTGAAGGCCACCTTCCGCCAGTTGTATTTGGTGCGGAGGCTGCGTCCATACATCTCCAGGCCGGACCTGGCCTCCCTCATTCATGCCTTTGTCACCTTGAGGCTGGACTACTGTAACGTCCTCTACGTGGGGCTGCCCTTGTTCCTGGTTCAGAGGCTGCAGCTAGTGCAAAATGCGGCGGCCCGTCTCCTGATGGGGACGGGTCGTCGGGAACATATAACACCTGTGGTCCGGACTCTGTACTGGTTGCCAATAGCGTGCCAAGCCAGGTTCAAGGAATTGGTAATGATCTATAAGGCCCTTCATGGTTTTGGCCCCGTATACCTCAGGTACCACCTCACCCTCCCCGCCCCAGAGTGGCTCCTTCAGTCTGCCGGGGGTGCCTTCTTGGAGGTCCCCCGTGTTAAGCGGGGGGCCACGATGGAGAGGGCATTCTCAGTGGCCAGGCCGCATCTTTGGAACTCTCTCCCAGAGGAAGCTCGCCTGGCTCCAAGCCTCCTATCATTTCAGCGGGCGTGTAAAACCTGGCTGTTCGCCCAGGCCTTTGGGGAGGGTGGGATAGGGTTATTTACTCTCCCTGCTCTTATTTTTTATCTTTTCCTATCCCTGGATGTTTTAATTATTGATCTTTTAAAGAAAGGAAATGTTTTTATGAATTTTAATTGTACATCGTCCCGAGATGCCGTAGGCATATGGGGTGACTCATAAATGTAAGAAAATAAATAAATAAAATGAATAAAATGATGTTTGCCTTTCTAGCTACTTCATAACTTTGTCTCATATTAACACTGTTAATATGACTCAACATAACATTGTTGATCTCTTGGCTTATAACATCCTGAGTCCTTGACTTTTGACTCCAGTCCTTTAATTTGCCTCCACGATTGAGTCTCTTTCAGAAGTGCTGCTGCATTTGTACATTTGATTTTTCTCTCCTGTGTGTAATACTTACATTTATCTTTATTGAATTTCATTTGGCAGGTGTCACTGCTAGAGGATGTTCAGAAGACTTAAGACAACTGTACAGCATCAGTTGCTATCACTTACCAGACCTTTCAGCTGCCTCTGTAGAGAAACTGTAACATCAAGCATATAATGAATCTTTGAAACTACACCTTTAACAGCTTTTTATCTCCACTAAATGCTCTTTGTTAAACAATGAGGACATCTGCGGCTGAGCACAATCACCACCACCAGGGACAAGTTCTTAGGGATGTGCGAACGCGGTTCAGACTTTCGGAGTTCGGCCCGAGCTCAACCAGTTCAGATGGCCGAACTGAATGGCTGAACCAAACGCCAAAACCCACGAACAGTTCGGTCATGTTCGGATGAGTTCCTGTGTGCTTGGGCGGTAAAAACATGCCTGGCAGACCCAGGGAGAGGGGGAAGGGCAGCTAAGGAGCAGACTTCCCGGTGCCAGGGGTGGAGAGGCTTGGACTGGCAGCCAGCCTGCCCAATCACTATCCCTCTTTTCCTCAGACCACTGGCTTCACACTCTGTGATTGGCATGGTGTCGTGACAATGGGGCTAGGCTGCACAGAGCCAATGGGGCTTTTGGTAAGGCGGGTGCAGCAAGTAACAAAAGTCATTGCCCTCCCCCCTTCCAATTCCTTCTGAAGTAGCCACTGATCCTGTCAGAAGGCGTTTTCAGAAGTCTCCCTCTCCCAGTAGTTTGTGTTACTAATCCATTGCCATCCTCCACCTATTTCACCAATTTCCACACATTTACCTCTATAGAATAGATAGATTTAGGTGTTATTTTTATTTTTTACCCCTCCCTGTGTTCTTTCTCCCTCCTCTCCATGGAATCCTTCCCTCCTCCCTGTATATATTCCATCCCTGATTCCCTTTCCCCATTTTTGGATTTATTTAGAGTGGGATTAGATTGATTTAGGTTCAGTGGTGTAGTGG
The DNA here is from genome assembly GCA_003113815.1 of Sphenodon punctatus. Taxonomy (NCBI): domain Eukaryota; kingdom Metazoa; phylum Chordata; class Lepidosauria; order Sphenodontia; family Sphenodontidae; genus Sphenodon; species Sphenodon punctatus. The sequence goes on from QEPC01009728.1 coordinate 231,125, forward strand.
GGCAGGAGCACGGAGGAACGGAGCTCCAGCACGTTTCCTGTGGCCCACACTCAGCAGCCCTGGAGGCTTTGGGGGACTCTAATGAAGAGCTCCTGCACTTTTAAAATGACCACTACACCCCTGTTTAGGTTTCATATATCTATATCCATATATATATTTGACAAACAAAAAACCTACGGTTTTACAAACTTAGTTAAGGCAGAAGGCAGATTCATACCAACCAAACTTTAACAAACCTAGAAATTGTGTGTTAAGGCTCCCACCTTAACATCCACAGCATGTAAGCAGTAAAGATGTTGTATGGCTTCGCATACTGTGCTCGCTTACAACTTAGGCTCCATGCACCCACACTTTGCCTTGGTCTTTCAACTCCAATCCTCTTCCTTTGCAGGTTGGGGGCAACACTAAAGTTGAGCAGAATGCTATGTAAGTGTTTAATAAGAATTTGGATACACGTTGACATTAAATGCATGGAAAGGCCAATGGAAGGAGTGGAGGAAACATTAATCCTAACTTGGAATTAAATTATATCTCATTAAGTGTTTCTGAAATAATACAATGGAGATGCATCCTTGGGACTGGGAGGGAGAGGGAGATGATGTGGAATAACAAAGGCAGCAGGGAGAGACAGTGGAATGACAGGGAGAAGGATATAAGGATGAAGTACAGGAGGAAAGAACTTGGTGGAATAATAGGAGGAATGACATAAGAAATTAGTAGAATCTTGAGATTGTTGGTGATGTAAATGACCAGGAGGAGTGATAGAGTATGGGAAACACTACCATGGTTCTATAAAGCACCATAGGTACGTTTTTGTTGTTCTACTCTGTATTGCCTCGTTGTGTTTTTCAACTCCTCTTCTGAGTGGTTTTTTTTTGGGGGGGGTTGTCATCTCACACAATGTGTCACATTCTGTATTAGAGATGATCTTCATTATATTGGTCAAGAGTCTTGTAAATTTTTTGGAAGGTGATTGAAGTTTATTGGGTAGTCCAGATGTCTCGGTTGTGTGTCATCAGGTTGGAAGGTAGTAGATTAAACTGGGGGTGCGCTGGGGGTGGAAGCTGAAGTCCAAACTTTTCTATCTTCTAACTGAAGTGGTGCTTACTGGGTCACAGTCAGTGGGGGGCAAATAAGTAGTGGGTTAGAGTAGGTGCGGATCCGAAATAAAAGGGATTTAAATGTAAGGACATAACTGGTCCGTGTAGTTGTTTGATGGTGGCATATTTACATGCTGATAGTCACCTGTGTACTGGGGAGATGTATTTGATCTAGTGCCACAGAATGGAGATGTGAAATGTAAATGAAAGAGAAACTCTTGCCAGATTGGAAGTAGAGTACCGATGTAATACTAGACAGGGAGGAGCGTACTGTGCTAGCTTTAGTGTTGCCCCCAACCTGCAAAAGAAGAGGATTGGAGCTGAAAGACCATGGCAAAGTGTGGGTGCATGGAGCCTAAGTTGTAAGCGAGCACAGTATGCAAAGCCATACAACATGTTTACTGCTTACATGGTGTCGAAGTTAAGGCGGGAGCCTTAACACACAATTTCTAGGTTTGTTAAAGTTTGCTTGGTATGAATCTGCCTTAACTAAGTTTGTAAAACTGTAGGTTTTTTGTTTATCTAATTTGTGTTTTTTTAAAAAAGGAGATTGAAAAAGTAATTAGTGATTTGATAGAAGTTGCTGAGACCGAGAGATTGTAGTAAAATGTACATTTTTGTTACTTTCCACCCAGAGCCCCCTCCTGCTTCCTCAGCCTTCTGTCCCCACAGAGTCCACCCTTCTGCTTCCTCAGCCCCCTCCCACCCAGATCCCCCTTCTTGCTCCCTCAGTCCGCTCCCCCCAGAGACCACCCTCCTGTTCCCCC
>QEPC01009728.1:235999-287859 GCA_003113815.1 Sphenodon punctatus
CCTACCCCCTCCTGCTCACTCAACCCCCTCTCCCCACAGAGCCTGCTCCCCACAGAGCCCCCCTTTTGATCCCTCAGACCCCTCACCCCTAGAGCTCCCTTCCTGCTCCCTCACCCCTCCCGCTCCCTCAGCCGCCTCCCCCCCCGAGTGTAGTATCCCTGGGGAAGATGTAGGCCCTGAGATGGGGCTACTCATGATTCTGGGGAGCCCCTCTATTTTGTTCTCCAGTCAGCACACACAAGACTTGGTGGAAGGAGCAGGAAACACATTTATTGATTTTGCGTAGTACGGGATCCTAGTAATAATACACTTATACATCTCACAACAAGGAATAGCCCCCATCCTTGTAACACTAACAAAAGCTACAACTATCTTCGATTATTAGGGATATTGAGTTCTGTAGATATGTCAGAGATCAAAAAGGTTCTTGTACTCTTCATCTTTCTGGTCCTTTTCTTCTAGCGCCTTGATAATCGGCATCCACACTTTTTAAAAACATCGAGCTTCTCCATTCAGGGTGTAGTGTAGCTTTTCCATCCTGAACATATGCCAGAGTCTGTTAGTCCATTCTGCGATTGACAGCTCTTCTGTTCCTTTCCAGTGTCTGGCAATAACATTAAGAGCTGCCAAAAACATCATCTTGCAAGACTTTTGATACGCCCACATATTTTTTGTCTCCGGATATAGGCCCAACAGTGCCATTTCCAGCTTGAAGGGGACTAATTCTCCTGTTGCCTTATTCTCCATTTTCCATACCTTCCCCCAGAAGGTTTGCACCTTGCTGCAGCTCCACCAACAGTGATGGTAGTCCCCCATTTCTCCACAGCCTTTCAAGCACATGCTTCTCTCCCCAGAGGTACCATAATTTAACCTTGATGGAGTCAAATAAAATCTTGTGATTAACTTAATCTGAATTTCCTTTACTTCTAATGAATATGAGCACGTGTTCATGTGTTGCCAGTTCTTTTTCCTATCTTTTTCTCCTATTTCAATTTTAAGGTCCTTGCTCCATTTATCTATGTAAGTTGCTGAATCTTTGTACAATACACTCTTAAGTTCTTTATATATCCTCCCTACCTTGCCAGTGGTCTTGCTTCGCATGAAAAGTATTTTTTCTAACTTGAAGGGCTCCTTGCCAAAGCTCTCCCCGTGCCTTACCTTGCATATGACGATTCCGTTGCCCATCTCATAAAACCTCCAGACATCCAACCTTGTCCGCCGAATGTCTGGGGGTGTCAATGGCAACCTCTGCCTAGGGGTCCTCCTTGGCCTGGCACCAGTGCCAGGGGTTGGCATCCGATTCCTCTCTGAAATGTGAACACATTAAGAACACCAAAGTAATATCATGCATTTATGATGATGCCTCTAGTCCTCCCTCCTTGGGGTGCTAGGGATGGCAACGGGAGATGTAACCCTGGCTGGCACATGCAAATCCTGCCCTCCTTGGAGTGCTAGGTAGGGAATGGGATGGCAAATGGAGAGACATTGGCTGGCATGTGCAAATCCTGCCCTTATTTGCGTGCTAGTAGCGATGGCAACTTGAAGTACCCTTGATGGCACGTGCAAATCCTGCCCTCCTTGGAGTGCTAGGGGATGCTAGGGATTGCAGCTAGAAAGGCCCTGGCTGCCTGGCACATGCAAATCCTGCCCTTCTCTTGGTGCTAGTAGTGATGGCAACATGAAGTATGCTTGCTGGCACGTGGAAATCCTGCCCTCCTTGGGGTGCTAGGGGATACTAGGGATTTCAACTGGAAAGGCCCTGGCTGGCACGTGGAAATCCTGCCCTTATTTGGGTGTGTGTGTGTAGGGAATGCGATGGCATTGGCAACTGGAGAGTGGAGACCCTTGCTAGCCTGGCACATGATTGGGTGGGGGTGCTACTCGTGCTCATGCCTGACTGTGGAAGAACCCCACACACTACAGTACCCCCTCTGTATATGACAGACATCCACTGCTACCCACTGATGCCCACTGTTGTTATTATTATTATTATTTATTATTAACAAACATTTATATAGCACCAGCAGTGTACCTGGCACTTTACAAAGTAATAAAATAGACACGGTCCCTGCCCCTAGGGCTTACAATCTGAGAGACAGGAGCTGGGGGAGAGACTTAGGAAGGGGAACAGAGGGAGAGACAAGGGGTCTAACATTCATGAAGATGCGAGGTCTCAAGTGCACGTACTTGGCTTGGTTACGATGAGAATGACAGCAGGCAGGTCCATGTTGCAAGGATAAGGGTAAACCGATCGTAGGTATAGGAATAGTGGCTCAGCAGGATAAAGAGTCAGACAGAGCAGAGCGAAAGAGGTGAGTTTTAAGGAGAGATTTGAAGGTATGAAGGGAGGGGGCAAGGCGGATGTGGACAGGGAGGGAGTTCCAGGCATGGGGGGCAGCAAGTGAGAAGGGACGAAGGCGCTTAGGGGAGCAGGGAAGGCGTGGAAGGGTGAGAGAAGGGACAGAGGAGGAGCGAAGTGCACGGGCTGGAGTATGGAGGGCGATAAGTGCAGAGAGGTAGGGGGGAGCAAGGTTGTGAAGAGCTTTATAGGTGAAGACTAGGAGCTTGTGCAGGATTCGTTCAGGAAGGGGAAGCCAGTGAAGCGAAGAGAGGAGGGGCTGCACATGGTCGAAGCGACTGGCGAGGTAGATGACCCTGGCAGCAGAGTTTTGGACAGAGATGAGGGGAGAAAGGTGAGACCGGGGAAGGCCAGTGAGAAGGAGGTTACAGTAATTGAGGCGAGAGATGACCAGAGCATGAACAAGAGTTTTGGCAGACGAGACAGAGAGAAAAGGGCGAATCTTAGCAATGTTATGGAGGGAGAAGCGACAGGATTTAGCAACAGAGTCAATGTAGGGTTTAAAAGAAAGGGCTGAGTCAAAGATGAAGCCTAGGCTACGGGCTTGGGGGACAGGCAGGATGGTGACTCCATCAATAGTTATTGACAGTGAGGAAGGAGAGGAAGGATGAGGGGGGAAGATAAGGAGTTCAGTTTTAGCCATGTTGAGTTTGAGTTGACGTTGAGACATCCAGGTAGAGATGTCAGAGAGACAGTTTGTGCCTGACTGATGCCCACCACCCATGCACCCACCTGTACACCAGTGATCTTGCTCTAATGGATAGAGCCTTTCTTGTCCTCAAAGTAAAAAAAAGTTTACAAACTTGGCAGCAACTCCTGTGCCCACTGCTTGCTCCTCATTCGAGGAGCCGGACACCACCACCGACAGTCCAGGGGCTGGGCCAGTGACCGTTTCCTCCTCCTCCTCTTCCTCCTCCTCCTCTTCCACTACCACTACCACAAGCTCTGGGAGCATCAAGTAGGCCTGGAAGTTCCCTGGAAGGCCTAGTGAAGCTCTGAAGCCAGCCACTAGCGCTGAAAGCTGGACCTGCGCCATGCTGCTGCTGCCGTCATCACCACCCAGAAGGCGATCCCTGGGTGGGGGGCTAGGGTGATCCCTGGGGTGGGGGGTGTTAAACTACCCCCCAACCCAGGGATCACCTAGTATCTGTTGGTGCGAGTTGTAGGTCACCGCCGCCGGTGCGGCGGTGGCCCGGAACCCACAGTAGCAGCCGGACTTCAGGTTAAAATTAAATTAAAAAACATCCAGGCGGGGCAGGGTGGATGGGGGGGTGTCCTCCCTTCCACCCGCACAGCCTGGGAAGGGGGGAGGTATTGTTTTTTTCCCCCCATTGATTTCAATGGGGACAGTTCCCCATTGAAATCAATGGAAAAAAACCAGTACTGGTATACCGGTTTTAATCTGGCAAACTGATTTTTTGTAAATCGGTAACTGGTAAAACCAGTAACCATTTTTTTGCCCCAAGTCCCACCCCGTACTGACGAACACTCACAAGCAGTGCTGAAAGTTTGGTATTTTCCTGCAGAATGGGAACACCTGTTCTTTTTTCAGCCCTACTGAAAGAGGTAGGAAGCATGTTTGGGGGCATGCACTCAAAGTTAAGGGATGGATCCAGGGCATAGATCCATGATGTGGACCTTCATCTTCCTTTCTCCATTCTGAATATACCTTTCAATCAACTCTGCCCCGAATTCCTATCCAGTTCTTGGAGCTTCTAATAACTTTCAAAGTGGCCAACAAGAGGGGAAAGTTATGGTATGCAAATACAATAGCATAAGATGTGAGATTATATGCTAGATGTGTTGAGAAGTCAGGATGGAAATAAAATGTTGGTATGTCCAGAAAAGGCAGTGTAAAAATAGGAAGTTCTGCATTCCTCCTTGTGTGGCTGCATGTATTTCCACTATTGGACGTGTATGCACTACAGCCAATCTCCACGTAATCTTCAAAGCAGTCATCAGCAAAAGATGAGCCCTGCCTATACCCTAGTATGTGAGGCTTGCCATGCACTGAAGCAGGGGTATAAAGAATGTGGGGCAGCGGGGCTGTTCCATTCCCCTCAGATCCAAATCCATATTTCCAAATCCATATTTATTTATACCCCGTACTCTCTCCAGGGACTCGAGGCGGCTTACAACAACAAAAATACATTCATGGGCAATCCACGCAGGGGGTCCAAGTCATTATCAACAATCAATTACATAATATTCAGATCCTTCAACCGCAAAGAGAAGTCTCCAGAGGCTCAACATTCCCCTCCAGTTCCATGATAAATCCATTAAAAATAATAATTTAATAATAGTTGTTATACCTTACTTTATCTAAACCCTTTTTATTTACCCTTGTTGTATAGTTAAAAAAACAAACCCAAGTCTCTCTCCCCCCGCCCCCCCCAGCCCCCTTCTGAAGAATCTTGCTAGGTTCCTGACAGGACTGTTATTTGGGGGGAAGAGATCTAACATAACCAACATATCTTTAAAGAAGGTTTTAAAATATACTAGGAGTCTCACTCCCATTCAGGTTGTGTAGCATGCTGCAGTCTTAACCCTAGAGCTTGCCATCAGGTGAGACTGCAACTTTCTCTTATGAATCATTGACTCCATTCACAAAGAGACTCTGTAGTGAAATCATTAACAGTCCCCCCCTAGACATGGCACAGCTTCCCTCATCAAGAGGACAAAGCAGCAGTTCTGATTCCCATGCCAGAAACCCAACCTGATACCAATTAAACCAACCTGCACCATTCCCCACAGTCCCACACCAACGAACTTTGATCTAAAACACCTTCTAGTGCAGGGGATACACCAAAGACCATAGCTTCAGCAATTCCTGTAGGGTAGAAACATGCTGAAAAAAACAAGCATAAGATGAAGAAGAGAAGTCACTCCCCTGAGTCTCCAGATTCACATGGAACTGATCAGGGTCTAGAAAAGAAGAAATCTCATTATACCTCCTACTCGGTGTGGGGGAAAGACTCAGTGCTGAGCAATTCTCAAAAGTACAAGACACCAAAGGCGGTACCTGATCCTGCATATAAATCAAAGGTACCATTGGCACCATAGATGGCATGGAGGCATCCTGCACCAACAGAAGAGCAACCCACTCAAAAGACAACAGTGCCCACAGTGAATGGTCTGTTGTAGACTTCAATGGCAATGATACTGAGTACATCTACTAAGTCAACCATATTGGCTCCCTCTACTGGAACATGGACCCTTTCACAAGGCATCCATCTTCACTGGTACCAACTATTTCACTGGCACAGAGAACGTTTCATATGAAACTACCACTGGCAACAAGTGCCACAGGCACTCCTGGAGTAAATACTATGGAGGCAGTAATATTACAGGTTCTGCATGCATCAAAACAAAAAGTGGTCATGCCAGAAGACAGATTTCTCACTATCAGACACATAATAGAGTGCTTTGAACAACATCCTACACAAATGATGAAATCTTTCCTTTAACCCATGGGTTTGATGGCCTTGGTAACAATGGTCATGCCCTATGCAAGACTTCGGCAGTTTTCACACATTACAAAATGGGCTATTATAATAACTTGAGATAATACTTGAGATAATAGGAATATTATAATTCCATAATTTTCGTAATGTGTGAATGCACTGTTGCCCTGGGGTGGGCCTTGACTCAGGTGGCAGAGTGCATGCTTTGCAAGTACAAGGTCCCACATTCAATCCCCAGCATCTTTGATTCAGGATCTCTGGTAGCATGCCTGAGTGTGGCCTTTGCCGGGGATCCTGGAGGGTCTCAGGTAGCATGCCTGGATGAAGCCTCTGCTGGAGACGCTAGACAACTGGATTTGAAACCCTGCCGTGTCAGGTTGTGAGAATACTGGGCTAAGATGGACCATTGGTCTGACTCAGTTAGTCAGATCCTTATATCCCTTTTTATGCTCTGAGATCTTTGTTTATTGTAAGAGCCAACAAAGGTGTGGATCTCTAATTGGGGCAGCTAGAGAAATATTCTTTCTTAAGCGGTTACATTTTGGATATTGCCTGCTAATAACTCACTGTATTTTAAAGATTGATTTTTAAGTCCTGAGGGTAGTGGAATAGCTCTGTATTAAAGAGCTATTAGAAAGTTATAAAATAAATGAATGAATAAGATGACACACTTGGACCAACAATATCCAACTTAGGTGATATATTACCAGAAGCTATATTATTATTTTGATAATTTTCCATTATAATTTTAATTGGTAAAGCGAGACCTGCAGAGAAAAAGATAAATATTTCTATTTATTTTGTTACATACACAGCAAGTTACCATGAATTTGGAAAGAGAGATTCTCTAGTCCAATCAGTCAAAAAGGAAACACTCCTGCCAGTCAGCAAGTGGTGTGTTTATGGGTCTGGCCAGGGAATACGATGTATGAAGATGCGGGGGGGTCAACTCGGGTATCTGGCCACCACGCCCTGAGACCACCTTCTTATGTGAGCCTGTGGTATTCCCCAGAAGCAGGGGGTAGGCTGACTGTCCCCCCCCTGATGTGATAACAAGTTTGGTTCCCTGGCTGACACTGGCATAGGGTATGCCTCTTGTGTGGTATTACCCTGAATGCATCGATTGTAGGCACATGTGTTCAAGGTGCCTGACAGTGATGCCAGGTGTGCCCAAAGAGGGGTCGCCTGTTGTTATGCTAATAAAGTTGCAGCCTATGCCTGTTTTAACCAGCTATGTGTCTGTGTGATTTCTTGAGTCATGATTCCCACAATGGACCAGATTTGTTGAAATGGAGTCTAGAAATTCAAGACACTGTTCCGCTGGCCAAGGCAATGTGTGTGGTCCTGGGAAGACTGCTTCTGAATGTCTTGTACATGGAGCCAGGGCTGGTCTTAGAATTTATGGGGCCCAGAGCAAAGATAAAATGTGAGCACCCCTAGTGCCTGTGGTTCTGGCTCCTATGGAACATTGTTCTGTCATGATGCTCTGCAGGGGAAAGAAGAGGAAGGGTTTCCCTTTTTTCCCCTTGAATTTTACAGAGATTCCTTTGCTGGGTATAGAGTTTGGGGTGGTGTGGCTTTTTAGCAAGGCCACATGTTGGCTAATAGCTACCAGGCCCTAGGCCTGGATGTAGCCCTTTATCCTGAAAAACTGTGCAGCTTGAACCCCCTATCACTGTAAATCCTATGCAGCATCATGTATGTATGGTTATGTGACTTCACCTGATATTGTTGATGTTTCCTCCTGCATTTTCCATGTGTTTTGGTGTGCTTTTCTTCATTGAACTTGAACTTGAATTAATTAAGAAGGTTTTCTGTTTCTGTTTGTTTGCTGTGTGTTAGCATGCAGTGCTTATCTCCCCCCTCACACTCCCGCCAGCATGCAGGGGCAATTCAGTTGACCCAACCAGGCACACGGCCTCCTCTTCTTTAAAATGGTTACCGGTTCCTTTGCTGTTCCTTGCCCCCCATAATTATCTACTTTCTAATTTTAAGGGGGGAGGGGGGGGGCAGGAGGCTTGAGGTGGCAGGGTTTCTTTCATTGAATTTCCCCTGCATTCTAAAATGGTCCCTTTGCAGTTTGGTGAGATGTGAAAGGCTTTCTGCAAGAAGGCTATGCCACATGTTGGATAATGCATACTCTACCCTGCCTGGCTGCAGTAGATGCCTTTTACAACTGCAACAGAATTGTGCAGCATGGTTGGGGTCTTGGGGGAGAAATGGAACCCCATGCTACTGCTTTTATAGAGCGCTAAGGAATTCACATAATGTTGGTTTTTTCTGCATTTTCCATGTGTTTTGGTTGGGTTGTGCCTAGTGGTTTTCTTTGTTGAACATACCTAAATTAATTAACATAGGGTATTTTCAGACGTTACGAGATCACAGTGAACCACGGTGAATACCCACCTGTGGTCACTGTGACTCAAACGTCTGTTTGGCGGCTGCCAGATGTTCGCCACGGTCAATCCGCACATGGGGTCAATTTGAACCACACTTCCCGGGCTAGCCGGGGGAATGTCCCGGGAAGCGTGGTCAAAAAGATCCCCAGCGGGGACCAAAAAAAAGTAACATCTGGCTGGTTGCCATGGCCTGGGATCCTCGGCAGGATCCCGGGCCGTGGCGAATCTGGCCCGACGCGGTGGCCGCATTGGCCCCGCCACCCGCCCGTCTCCCCGGAGGGCGGGCGGCGGGGTTCGTGGAGGGGGCAGGGCCGTGCGGCCGCACGTTGCACCGCGTGGCCCCTCCCCCTCCCCGATTCCCCGCCGGGATCCCCCCGGCACGTCTGATATGGCGTGATGGGGTGACCCCGGCGGGGAATGAATGGGTTGTTTTCGGTACGGGGCCAAGCGGCCCCGTAACATCTGAAAACACCCATAGTTTGCTTTGTTTGCTGTGTGTTTGCACGATGCACTGCTGCTTCCCTCCTCATCTCCCAGACATGCAAAGACCATTTTGTGGGCACTCTGGGCATGGCTACTTTTGTTTAAAATGGTCTTCTTGCTGTTTTACACCCTAATTGTCTGTTTTCTGTTTTTTTGGGGTGGGGGGCTTGGGTAGAAGGGTTTTTTTGCTTGAATTTTCCCTGCATTTTAAAATGGTCCCTTTGCAGTTTGGTGGGATGTGGATTTTCTGCAAGAAGACCATGTCACATGTTGGTTATTGCCTAGTGTACTCTTCCTGGCTGCAGCAGCTGGCTTTTATGCTGCAGCAGAACTGTGCAGCATTACTGGGATCTCTTTACTGCTTTTCTGGCAAAAAAGGGGAGTCTGGCTAAATCCTGCAGTTATCTCCCATCTTTGTGTGCATGTTCTATTCCATTTAATATGTAAGTGTGAATTTTTAATCCTGGAACTGCCCACACACTCCCATTTTTTTTACAGATTTTTATTTATAGATGGGGAACTGAGACTGTATAATTCCATATTAATTTTAAAATTCACCTTGGCTCCATCTACCGTTGGGTTGGCTTTGCCTACCATTGGCTTGGCCCCACCCACCGTTGGCCTGACCGCTGGCCCTCCACCCTACCAGTCTTAGAACCCACCAGCTTCCACTGCAAAGACACACCTGATTTGCATGTGCATCCCCACTCTGGACCTTCAAAGGATACATTTCTGCATGTATAGAAGCACCCCAAAAATGGAGCCCTACAGTGGGAGTGAGAACAGACAAGAACTTACAAGAACAGGAAATATTTCCGCTTTGGTGGGCAGGACTGGGTGGACAGAATCTTCTCTGGTGCTAAATTTAAGAGAACAAAATTGTTCTTTAGGCTGAGCACAAACCAGCCCCAAGCTGGAGGGATTTTTTTGGGGGGGAGGGGGGTGAGAGGAAAAAATCAGCAGAGTTAATTTCAGTCTCTTTCTGGCTCAGATTTAAGTGTCGGATTTTGTAGGACGGGAGGGAGTGTGGGCAGGAGTGAGAAAATTATACCCTGCCAGCAGGGACATGAGTTGATTTTGTGCAATGGGAAAGGAGTACGCTGCAAAGAGATGCCTCCCACGCAGAGGTCTAATCTAAAAGATATACAAAGAGCCTTTCACATACAGTTTCTGTTTAGATGGCAGAGAAAACGATTTTTTTTGAGCTGTCAGCTATTAAATGGAGCTCAGGCAGATAGTTTCCATTGAAATGAAGCACAGTATTGGTGGTGGTTGTAATGCTTAGGGTTAATCCTAAAACAGTATTAGAGCAATGCAAAAAAATAAATAAAATCTCAATCAATTCATTTAGTGAAATGTTACTTCCATAGATGTGTACACACTTTAGTTATATATACTTTAACTGATGACAAATGTGCTTTAATCAAAATAAGACTAATTTTGGTGAATTTCTATTCACCAAAAATAAGAACAAATAAAAGGCCAATATAGCTGTAAGAATGCTTGCTGATCAGTTGTTTGTAATTTTGACTGGTGAACAATGTGACAACAGTATATTTGACAATCAACAGCTTGTGAAACTTGTGACGTGTGTGAACAGTGTTGTAAGATTTCTGTGTTTTATTTGCCATGACTTGTTATCAGTAGGACTCAGTGGAAGAAAGGAGGAGAGTAGACTCTTCCATTCTCAGGCCACAAAGGTGACAAAGCAGGAGGACTGTGGATGGAGAATGCAGTTCTTAGAGTGTGTTCTCACAAGCAGCAAGCCAGATCTGGGAGTTTCACCAGCTCCGTCTTCATTCTCATGACCAAGGGGATGGAGGGGTAAAATAATTCCTCCTCCCTCCCCCATTCCTCCTTGGGAACTTGTGGGGAGCTTCATGGAGGTGAGGTTGGGGCAGGAATACCTACCAGCCATTGAGGCAGTGATGCTTTGTGATGGATACACAGAAAATAGGAATGACTGAGTTTAGATTAGACAGTAAAGGACATCACAGAGAAATGTAAACACTGGAAGTTCACCTTGATATTTCCCATATGTATTTATTTTAAATAATTTATACCCCACCTCCTCCTGCTGGAAGTAGCTCGGGGCGGCTAACAAATATCACAGTAAAAAAATATTTAAAATACAAAATACAATAAAATCAATAATAATAAATACAAAATATTATAAAATCAATGGTGGAATAGACAAACACAGAAAACCTCCCCTCCCTAGCCCTCCACCATCTCCCTCACCAAAAGCCAGGTGGAACAACCAGGTCTCACATTGGCGCCGAAAAGAGGATAGGTCCGGAACCATCCTGGCCGCAGCTGGAAGGCAGTTCCACAGCCTTGGTGCAGCCACCAAGAATGCCCTCTCTATAGTTGCCTCCCCAGGATACCTGGGGGACTTCCAGAAGGGTGGTTGCCAATGACCACAGGGGTTAGTCCAGAGACTGGGGAGTGAGGCGGTTCTGCAGATATGAAGGGCCTAGGCCATGTAGAGCATTATAGGTAAGTACCAACCCCTTGACTCAGGCCCGAAAGACTATAGGAAGCCAGTGCAGAGGATGTAGCACCGGTGTTATGTGCTCCCAGTGGCCTGTCCTCATGAGGAGACGTGTCACCGCATTGTGCACCAGCTGCAGTCTCCGACCCATCACCATGGGTAGCCCCACATAGAGCACATTGCAATAGTATGGTCTTGAGGTGATGATGATGATGATGATGATGGTGACCAGGTTGGAGTCTGAGAGATATGGCCAAAGCTGCATCACCAGATGTAATTGGCGAAACATGCTCCTTGCCACAGCCTCCACCTGGACATCCAGGTAGAGCCTGGAATCAAGGAGCACTCCCAGACTACAAACCTGAAGGACCAAAGGGTGACACACCCCATCAATGATGGGGACCTGCGTCCCCTCACCTGCCCTCACCAACAGGATTTAGCTGACAAGCCTGACTTCTGTAGTAGCAAGCTTCCTTCTAACTTAAACCCAGCTGTCTACAGAGGTAACCACCCCTTTCCCATTTGTTCTTGTATTAACCCCCATGAACACAGGCAAGGTTAAAGTGAGTAAGGCGGTAGCTCCCACTACACAAATGTTCCTGAGGGAAGAAGGGCAAATCAGAAAAGGGTTATCCCGCCCCCCCCCCTCCATCTAGAGTGAAAGAAAACTTCATCAAGTGGATTGAAGAAGTTCCACAGCCAGCTTCTATGTCTTGGAAAGACTACAGGATCCAGGTGGTAAGGAAACCATAGAGAAATCAGCCTCAGCACTGAGTTGTTGCATCAGCAGTTAACTTTCTGCCTAGAGACTGAATCCCCGGGGCTTAGAGGAGGGTAGTTGGTGGGTGGCAATCTTTAGAGGAGTTGTGAGGGAGCCGATCAGAGACTACCTAACTGTTTTAAAGTTTTATTTCCTCCACTTCTGTCTGACCTAGTACTGCTGTGTTTTCTACTCTTGTTCAGTAAGGTGATCTTTTTAACATAATAACTGTATTTATTAAGTAACAGTGATTTATTTTCAAAGACCAACTATTAAAGGACCGGTATCTGTTCTCTAGCTCTAATTCACCTGACTGATATGACTGACTCCTAGTTCCAACTGACAACTCGAACTACCACATGCAGCACCCAGGAATCTTCATAAGAGTTCCCTGTTTTAAAAATATATTCACCACCCAGTACTAAAAACTCATTTTAAGTGACAATTGGCCAGGTGGAGTCTGTTTGTTTTTGAGAACAAAGCTGATGTTTAGTTGCACCAGTTATGTGAATTGAAATAATTAATTCCAGGTGTGTTTCTTCAATACATTGGTTGATGCTAGTTCTTTAAGTATCATGCTATGCTACAGAGTTATATCACAGAATGGTAGAATGACAGAGTTGGAAGGGACCTCAAAGGTCCACTAGTCCATGCCCAGCTTGGATACAGGATGATTGCAACTATAATATCCATGACAGGTGGCTGACTGTCCAATCTCCTTTCGAAAACCACCAGTGACTGAGAGCCTATGACCTCCCTAGGCAATTCCTTCCATTACTGAATGCTAGGCACTGCAAGAGAGAAAGGATTCTCCACGGGACCAAAACGCACCTACAGACTAGACACCAATGTACCTGCTGCAAATTTCCCTCAGGGTCTTATATTGGCTATGGGGTGAATGCCCAGTCGAAGATCATCACAGGGAAGTGGCTATCATGCAATGCTCTCATGCCAAGTAACACCCACGCACCCCACACACCCACGTTCAAGGGACAGGAGATGTTCCTGGGGTGTGGGGGAAAGGAGGGGAACAGTGCCCTAGGAAAGGGACTGAGGACAGGATCAGGTCTGGCACACAGGGTTGAGGGACCAGGTAATGGAGGAGGGAAGGGAAGTAGGACAAACACTACAACACTATCAGTCTACCTAACCACGCACACATCCACACACCCACCCACACTCATCAGTACACACACACTCTCCGCTAGAATTTGAATGATACCACAGCTTCAAGATCATAACAGTCTCACAGGCACAAGCGCTGATCACCGGCAATGTCCATAGGACTAGGTTTCTCATCTAATAACTGGGAATGCCTGTGCAGACGCTCTGAGCGCTGGGGTGGAGCTAGCTGCGCCAGAGCATCCTCAGCCAAGTGCTGCGATTGGCGCTGCGTGGGCGGAGCCGCCCAAACGTGCCCGAGCTCCTCATTGTCATCTGGGGCCTCCAGCTCCCCAGCAGAGCTGTTGGCATCTGCTGCCAGGGAAACAGGAGCCCTGGGTGGCATGGCTTTCCTGGAACCCTTCAAGGTACCTCCCTGCCTAGGCAGCAGCGCACTGTGAACGGGGCTCCCTTGCCTCCAACCCCAGCAGCCGCGCCAGGTCCTGACACTGAGTGGCTCTCAAGGTTAGGGATTATTTTTTTATATCTAGTTCAAATTGACTATTATTTCTAGTCCTGACCTCTGAAGCAATGAAGAACAGTTCCTTCTTTTTTGTGGCAGCCCATTAGATATTTGAAGACTACTAGTGTGTCTCCCCTTAATCTTTTTTTCCTCTTTCTAGATCCTTTTTCATCTTTTTTGCCTTCCTCTGAACCAGCTCCAGTTTGTCAGTGTCCGTCTTGAAATGAGATACCCAGAACTGGACACAATAACTCCAGGTAAGGTTTGACCAGTGCTTAATATAGTGCAATTTATTACCTCTGCTGACTTGGAGAAATACGGTCTCCAAGACAGTAGATGTATCAAGGCTGCAGTAGACTGGATAGCCTGTGCAGGTAGAGAATATGCTACTCTGGGTGAAAACAGACATGACGTTAACCACCCTTTAACCACCCTTGGTGGTCATTTATGCATGTTTCAGGACTGCATAGGGCACCATTACAGCCCTGCAACATGCATAAATAACCACCAAGGGTGGTTAAAGGGTGGTTAGCATCATGTCTGTTTTCACCCGTTGACAAAGAAACTGATAAAATTATTAAAAGTTTGGTGGGAGGTGGAAGAATGACATTGAATTAATTAAACAGACTGGGTTAAGTTCTACATTAAGTTATCCAGGCCCATTTCTAATGAAGTTCAAATTTAGCTTGAAACTTCAATTGGAATAACATTTTTGCTGAATATTGTGACATATCATTAGTTTGGAAAGTGGCAAATCTACAATGAAATGTGAATCCCAGTTTGCAGTGTATAGCTAATCATAACTCTGAAATTAAGAAGTCAGTATGATTGTATATTATACCAGAGGATAAAATTAAGGTTGGTTGTGATGCGGAGTTAAATGATTAGAACTTTAAAAAATAGTCAGATAATTTGTCAGAAATTATTTGAGAAACTAACAGTAAGACAGTATAGCCCCAGTTTCCAAAGGTGGTCATGTAAACTTGTGTTTCAATATTTTGCTGTATCAAGGCTTAAATGTCCTGTAAGATGCTAAAGCTGAACAGTGAGGAAGCACTGTGTACCTAGATTAATAACAGAAATTGAGATTCAATGACAAACTAGAATGTCCCAGAACCACCATCATTTTGATATCAAAACCCCCTTGGCCTTCAAGTGGGAATTCCACAGATATTGTAATAAGAAAGCAAATCACATTGAAATGTTTCTTCACCCAACACTATACAATAAATGCACTGTGGGCTTTTTTTCATGTATCTGAGATTACACCAGAGCCATCATCTTACTCATGGAGATAAGCACTGACCTCTAATTCAAGTACTGCACAGGTCTTACCGAGGGAAGAAAATTAAATTCACAGCCAAATATACTGCTGAATCACTTAGAGTGATTTCAGTATATTTTGTGGCTTCAGCAATCTGGCAGCAAAACACTCTTGTATCAGCTGAAAAGCAACATCAATTGCATTTGTTTGCGATTAAATTACCCAGACCGTTGCAATGTATACTTAATGAATGACAATCTTCCCATGACTTTTATACTTTGTAATGGCTAAGTTCTGCTTTGATTGTTTAAATGGAGGTAGAAATCTGCAAAAATATTCCTTATGTACACCACATTTGTTTCCTTGTGTATCCTAAGCAGTCTTCCTACCACACACACATGTTGGGGGAAAGCGTGACCTCGTGGTCATCATAATACGTAGATGATGATAATGTGTGGTGACCACCATTTTGACTAAGACACTGGCAACTGAGTTAATGACCTATAGGGTTAAAGGCATGAGTCTTTGTAGCATACATCCCAACAGTCCTTCATCAGGCAGGACTGCCCTTCAAGTCTAAAGTCCTGTAGTCCCACCTTTTGCATGCAGAACTCTGCTTCTGGATGAGGAGTGTTACACATGAGTCAAAAAAACACACATCCCCCTCACTATGAAGGGGTTCATAGAAAGAAGTAGCAGACTCCAGTTGGAGAGGCAGAAGGAGAGCAAAGTAGGTCAAGCTGGCCTCATAGAAATTTCCTTCAAAAGACCAGCCTCATGCAAAACACCCAGCCTAAGAAAGAAACAGTAGGGATGGGCGAACACGGTTTGGAAGTTCGGAGTTCAGCCTGAACTTGGCCTGTTCTGATGACTGAACCCAAATCTGAACCCGAACGAACCGAACTGAACCTGATTCCCAACTTCGAAATGACCGAACAGTTTGGTCAGTTTGGATCGCGTTCGGGTGAGTTCAGGTGGCAAAAAGGTGTCACGGGAAGGCAAAGGGGGGAGGCAGGGGGAGTCAGCTGAGGATCAGACTTCCAGGCACCAGGGGTGGAGAGGCTTGGAGTAGCAGCCAGCCTGCCCAATCACCATCCCTTTTCTTCTCAGACCACTGGCTTCACAGTCTGTGATTGGCCACAGGCTAGGCTGCATGGAGCCAATGGGGCTTGCGGTGAGGCGGGTGCAGCAAGTAACAAAACTCATTGCCCACCCCCCTTTCAACACCTTCTGAGCTAATCACTGTTCCTGAACAGCAGGCGTTACAGAAGGCTCCCTCTCCCAGCAGTTTTGTTCTCCTCAATCCTTTGTAATTCTCCTCCTATTTCACCCATCCAACCTATCTACCTACTTTATATCTTTATAAAGATCTATCTACTTTAGATCTATCTATCTAATATACTTTAGATCTATCTATCTACTTATTAGATAATCCATTTAGTTGATAGCATTTATAATAGTTATAGCAGTTAGATTTAGTGTAGATAGATATATACAATATTAGATAAAAAAATAAATAAATAATAATTTAAAAACAATATAAAAACATTATTTTGGAGGGAGAAATGGAGAAGGGAAGGAGAGGCCAGTCTGCTGCCCATAGGGGAGGCAATGGGGGCCGTGCCAGAGGAGAGGCAGCAGGCAGCAGCAGTAGCCCGAGCACATCACCACACCCCAAACTCAGCAGAGCAACAGGCTTTAGCGGCTCAGCGTCACCTCCTGGCAGTGCCCTCCTCCATTGCCATGCAGGGCACTGGAAGGCCTGCAGGACTTGAGGTTGCATCTGTCTCTGTTGCTGCTGGTGCTGGAGAAGGTGCTGGTGCTGCTTCTGATGTTACTCCAGGGCCACCAATGTCCCCCACTGTCGAGGCGATCCCCAGAAGTCCAGAGCTGGTGGATCCCACCCCGGCTGCTAGAGGCAGGGCCCGATCCCTGGGCAATGTCAGTAGGGAGAGGAGTAGCAGCAGCAGAAGCAGAACTAGCAGCTACAGAGGGGGACACAGGGAGAGTGCCAGCAGGATGGCGGGCACAGGCAGTCTAGCCTCAGGGTCCCAGTACTCCCCTTCATGGGACATCACCGTGATTGTGGTCAGTGAGTCGGAGGCAGACACTAGTGCCACAGAGGAGATGTATGTAGCTGAGGCGATGACTGAGCCTCCTCTCAGAGCTGTGTCACCAGTGCCACCAAGTTCTCCCCCTCCCAGCAGCGCTGGCAGAAGTGTGTCACCCGGGACGGGCCAGAAGGCAGGAGGGGAAAAAAAATCCTCAGTTTAGGAACATTTTAAGCAGGTGCAGGCAGATGATCCCAGAGAGGTGCAGTGCACTTTATGCAATAAACTGGTGAAGCGTGGGCAGGTGCTCACCAACCTTGGGACAATTGCAATGGCAAGGCACCTCAAGGCATGCCACATTGCTCTGATGCTAAGCGGGAAGGCAGGGGAAGTGGATGCCACCGGGTTCCCGACTGCAGCAGTGGCCAGTCACCCGGCTCCTTCAGCAGGCAAGCATCCCACATCAACTGCTGCTGCCTCTAGCAGTAGGAGCAGTATGGGGGCAGAACAGCAGCAGGAGCCGTACTAGAACAGCATCAGTCCACTATGGAGGAGCTGGGGTTGGGGCAGCTGCCAAGGCCATCGGGTGCTGGAGGGCAGTGTGGCTTCTATTAGGAGAAAGCCAAGCGCCTGTTGGCCAAGATGATTGCACTGGATGGACATCCCTTCTCAATTGTAGAGGACAAGGGCTTCCAGTGGCTGATTGGATTCCTGACCCACCAATTTAAGCTGCCTTCCCGCTCCACCATGAGTCAGACTGTGGTGCCACAGCTGTACAGGGCTTTGAAGGAGCGAGTGAGGGAGCAGCTGGCAGGGGGTGGGGCACTGTCCACTTCACCACCAACCTGTGGTCCTGCAGGAACGTCCAGCATGCCTACCTGGCAGTGACTGCACACTGGTGGCAGGACCCCGAGGCAGCACTTGGCAGTGGCAGGAGGGGTCCTGAAGCAAGATATAGGTGGGCCCTGCTTCAGGCACATGTAATGGACAGCTCCCACACCTCAAGGAACCTCGAGGCAGCCCTGGCCGCCATGGTGAGGGAGTGGGTCATGCCAGGAATGGCCTTCACCAAAGGGTGTGTGGTCACGGACAATGTGGCCAATATACTGAAGGCAGTCCATGACAGGGGTTTCACAAGCATCCCTTGTGCCGCACATACCCTCCATCTTGTGGTCAAGGATGCTCTGGGATTGGGGGAGAAGGAGATTGGGCCAGGCACCCTTAGCTCCCTGGTCGACCAGGGAAGGAAGCTTCAACCACAGCATAAAGGGCAGCAAGCTCCTCCGGGAGAAGCAGGCTGAGCAAGGGTCCCGGGTGCACCAGCTGGTCTAAGATGTCTCCACCAGGTGGAATTCCACCTTCCTGATTCTCAAATGGCTTCTTGAGCAGAAAGCTGCCCTGCATCAGGTGGAACTGGAGACAGACATCGAGGCACCTCCAGGGTACAACAGAGAGGAATGGGAGATTCTTGCTCACACAGTCTTCATCCTCAGACCGTTCCTGGCCGTAATGGAGACCATGAGCAGCTCCATTGTCACCCTCAGCCAGGTGACCCAACTGATCCATAGTCTCCAGAGGAGCCTGGATGAGATTCTCGAGGGGCGGGATTGTGGCCCTCCGGGAAGGAAGATGTCTGATGAGGCGCTTGACCTGGCGCGGAAGCTGAAGGCGGGCCTGAGAGCGCGCTTTGATGTGCTCCTGCGCTGGGAGGAATATGTCCTGGCAACCATGCTGGACCCCATGATCAAGGACAGCATGGCACATGAGACAGCAGTCTATGGCCTCTGGAATGGTGCACTGGTGCAGAAGGTCCAGCAGGCAGAGCGGGCCATGCATCAGGACACCCCTGGGGATGGTGGGAGTGGGAGCAGTGACCTTTTCCAGCCATCTGGTCTATCCCTGCCCCCAGCCCTAGTGGTAGCAGCAGCACCAGCACCAGGCTGAGCAGCAGCAGCAGGACCCCAATTTCCAGCAGCAACTCCTGTGTACAGGCCACTCTGGGAAGCATGGGGCCCAGCACAAAAAGTCAAGCAGCGTGGCTGAGGGCAGTGGGGCAGGTGGTGCCCACCGAGAGCTACCAGAGGGAGTATGATGGTGCCTCAGCAGCAGTGGAAACCTACCTGGAGGAGGAGCCATGCATTGATCCCAACAGTGATCCCTTGGCCTACTGGGCCGGCAAGGCCAACGTGTGGCTGGCCTGTCGAAAGTGGCCATGAGTATCCTGTCCTGCCCACCAACCAGTGTCCCCAGCAAGTGGGTGTTCTCTGTGGCAGGGGACATTTGCTCCCTGCACCGCCTGAGACTGGGGGCCAAGTTGGTGGAACAGTTGCTGTTCCTGAAGGTGAACCTTCCGCTGCTGGGATTCCCCGAGCTGCCCCTGGACAAGAAGTGATGGTGCAGTGGCACACGCCATCCCATTCTAGGGGCAGTCAGGATGGAACTACTCCTCCTCCTCCTCCTCCTCCTCAATCTGGGCTAGGGCTACTTCTCCTGTGCTGCTGAGGTGCTATCCCTCCCTCCAAATGCCTGGCACCCAACCTGCCTCTCTCTCTCTCTCTCTCTCTCTCTCTCTCTCTCTCTCTCTCTCTCTCTCACATACTAGATGGCCTTGCCCACCTTATCTGACTGACCTCATGACGCAGGGTGGCATTGGGAAACAAACTGTAAACCTGCCAGCCGGCCTATGGCTACATGATCTTGGCCCGCCTATGCGACGCTGACTGGCTCTTGCTCTCTTGCACTGCACAGTCTTTGCTAGCCTGTCTGAGTGCCCTGCTGCCAATGTCCCAGCCTGCCTGCCCTACTCCCTCTCATGCCATGCTGCCTGTCTGCCTGCCCAGCTTACCGCCAAGCTCAAAGCATGCCTCAGTCCGTCTTCCTGCCTTCCATGCCAAGGTGCCTATCTGCTCACCCAGGTTGCCTAGCTCAAATCCTGCCCAAGCCCACCTGCCCTACTGCCTCTCATGCCATGCTGTCTGCCTGCCTGCCCACCCAGGTTGCAAAGCTCGAACCCTGCCTCAGTCTGCCTGACTGCCGCTTATGCCATGTCGCCTGCCTGCCTGCCCCACCTGTCTGATGCTGCTAGTGCCAATGGCACCCACGCCTATATGCGGCCTGTGCCAAGGGTTCTGTACCCTGGCAACCAATGTCTGGTGATGCTGGTGCCAATGGCCCCCAGGCCTATATGTTGTCTGTGCCAAGGGTTCTGGACCCTGGCAACCAATGTCTGGTGATGCTAATGCCAATGGCCCCCAGGGCAGGCCTAAATGCTGTCTGTGTCATGGCATCAAGAAACAGTCACTCCAGCCCCAGGACCCACCATCAGGATTCTGGGGCCTACATTACTGGTAGGGAGGGCTGTGTCCAATATCTACAAGCTGCCACTCTAGCCCCAGCCCAGGGTTCTTCTGCCCTGTCATTCTGCTCGCGGGGTGCTGTAATTCCACCTTTTCTTTACAAAACCTGCTGTTCATGGTGGGAGAGAGAGAGACAGAAAGATAGAGAGAAATAAGAGAGAGAAAGTCTCCCCACTGCTAGAAGGAGAGACAGACACGATCCCACCCATGCTGTCACATGCACTATATGGCCAGAGAGAGAGGCTCCCTGCTAGAACAAGAGAGATGGGGGTGGAGGGGGAGAGGTAGGTGTATCCAGCTCAAGCTGCCACTTGCCAGAACCAGGAAGAACTCCTATCTGTGCTCATGCACCTGATCGATGCCCATTGGCCATTGCCCACATCCAGCAGCAAACCTACCAGAATGAGATGGAATATATCAATATAACACAGTGTTTTATATGTGCCTGCGTGTGTCCATTCCTGTACCTGATGCTACCACCTATCGCTTGATTGAATGAAGTCTGCCCAATCATACACTAATTCTAGGGACATAATTCTTATTAAACTCACATAGGCTGTCATTCCATTGTACCTGAATCAGTCATGCCCGCCCATCCCAGGAACCATCAACGGGATTCTGGGACCATCATTCCAGTCACTGAGGGCTGCATTCCATTCCACTGCATCCAGAAGCCTGGTGCCCGCACACCAGCCTGTCCCCCTCCCCCAACAGCTTACTCCTCCGCACCGATCTGCGGATGCCCACTGAAGTTGCTTCAAATAAAAGCCCCTCCAACCACCGCCTGCTGCCCACTGCCAAGGAGCCTGTCTCTCTTTCTCTCTGGCACACCCACACAGATACAAGCCCTGCCCCTCCTGGGGGGCCGTCTTCAAGTTGAGACCCTGCTGCTGCCTGACACATCTTTGGGTTAATACCTTAACTACGCTACATGTGGAGCCAGACAGATGCTGCTGGTAGGGATCAACAAGCTGTATGAGATTCTGCCACCTGCCAGCCAGAACTTCAGCATATAGGGATAAAAGATTGGTCATGTCAAATGAAGCTTGTAACAACAAATATAACAAGTTTTATTAAAACTATTTAAACAACAATAACAATAACAATAACAAACCAAAACCAAACACTGAAAGGAAACTTAAGGGGTACTACTATTAGTCTTTGGGCCTGTCCCTCGGAACTTGGGGGAAAGGCAAAAGGTGGCGGGGCGCAGCACAGGGCTGAGGGGCGGCCACCTTGTGCTCTCCCATTTCATAGCCATGGGCAACGGCAAACTCCAGGGCTTCTTCCAAGTCTTGATAAGGGGGAAGATGCTGGGCCAGGCATGGTGCTTGATGAGGAGGTGTATGTGTGTGAGCAAATGTGCCAGTGCCTGTGTGAGTGCAAGCATGCATGACTCTGGACAATTCACTGAGGGGCAGTTGCTGGAATCTTTAGATACCCTGCCCAAATGAAGTGGCAGGACTTACTGGGTGAGGGGGCAGGCCTTATGAATCTCTGTAGCTGTAGATTACCTCCCATTGTTACAAGCGACCAAAGAAGCCACTAAAAAGTGTGAAGCCTAGATGTAAAGCTAGGCTTTGTAGCTATTCTGCAAAAGGCTTGTATTTCCACTATGGGCAGAGCAGGACAGGTAATTAGTATTGTTGGGACACCGGGGAGAATACCAGACACTGGATTTACCGGTATCGGATCTCCCCGGTACTGGATTTACCATTATTGGCATACCGGCTCTTTAACATTTGGCGTTTTACCATTTTTTTAACATTGCTGCCGTTTATCTCAATGGCTGCAATGTAAAAAAAAAAGGCAAAGTACCCAATGTTAAAGATCCGGTATGCCGGTACAGGTAAATATCGGATTAATCTGATACACCCAAATACCGACAATATCGGTTCTCAGGAGAACCAGAATTCCCACCCCTAGTAATTAGGGATGGGCGAACAGAACTGAGTTCAGAAAATTGGTTTGGTTTGGTTGGAAAATCGAGTTTGGTTTGGAAGTTCGATTCCATCGACTGAACTATTCAAGTTCAGTCCGAACCCCAAACTTCCAAACAGAGTTCAGAAATTCAAACCCCATTGAACTAAATAGGGATGGGTAAACAGAACTGAGTTCAAAAATTTGGTTCGGTTCAAAAATCGAGTTTGGTTCGGAAGTTCGGTTCAGTCGACCGAACTGGTCGAGTTCGGTCCGAACTCTGAACTTCCGAACCGCGTTCGCCCATCCCTACAGGTAATCCATATTTTCCACTGAGTGTTCTCTCTCTCTCTCTCTCTCTCTCTCTCCCCCCATACAGTACATCTGCCATTAAAAATGACAAGTGCTTAATTTATAAAAATTGAATTGCCAGGGCCCAAGCCTACCCCAGAATCTATGGCCCCTGTTCTGGACCTTAGGAAACAGAACCCTAGGGTGAAAAGAAACATGATGCTAACCACCCTTGGTGGTCATTTATGCATGTTTCAGGGCTGCATAGGGCACCAATACAGCCCTACAACATGCATAAATAACCACCAAGGTGGTTAAAGGGTGGTTAGCGTCATGTCTGTTTTCACCCCTAGTCTCCAGATAGCAATTGAACCACTAGAACATCCTGCCTCTCTACAGCTGGATATAAAGCAGGAGTTCTTGTGATCTAATCTATATGATGACAAGCTCAGGGGGTGAGACAGGAAAGTCATTAATGAAAGCCAAATAAACCACCTAAACTTTTTCTGGATTTCATTTCCAGTCCCCAAATTACCAATATTGGTCTTTTTGTGGTCTTTCACATTTCAGGGTGCACACTCCTAGGGAATATTTCCCAGGGCTTATCCTCCCCCCCCAAATTTAATTGCTCGGGTTGAGCAATTGTATTGATTGTAAGTATACCCAAATGTCCCTGTTTGTTGTTGATGCCATTCATGTGGTTATTTCAACCACTGGAGATGTCATAGACCAGCTACGTTTAAATTGTATTGTGTTCTTCTATCTTCAGCAGCTGATAAGTCTGATTTCAGAATTTACCTTGTTAGCTGTCTCTGGTTACTCCTAATGATTTAATAAAATATAGAATAATGGGAAATAATGTTTAAAGAATAATACATGGTGTTCTGTCACCTTATTGACAGAAACAATCTCTTTATTTGCAAACCTTGGTGTAATTTATGAAGCAAATACTAGAGTTAGATTTAATTTTCCCCATAGCATTCTACTATGTTAGTGTGTCAGTGATTCCTTATGTATGAACACATGGAAACATTCCTCAGGAAGTAATGAATTTAAAACCCCAACATGCATTAATATTTTAACAGCTTTGTCTCCACAAAGAACATAAATTCAAGTAATTCTGCAAACAACAGGCTTGTGAGCAGGGTAATAATAGATATAAATAGATCTTTAACAGACGTTGACACAGAATTTGGATCTGACTTGCTGATCAGACAGCTGAGATAATCCATGTTAACTGTGTTTTGGGTTTCATTCTGTCTTGATATCTTTGCATTATTTTTCTACTCCTCATACCCACAATGTCAAATAGAATGCAGCTGCCTTCTCGAGGGAAGTCTCAAATCTTCTTAATGTCTCTGTGAGACAGTCAAATGATGACCAGTTCCTGACAAGCTCTATTTGACACACAGCAGAGATGTATAATATTCTACTCTAAGTATTAATTATACAAGCAGGAGACCTATTAAAACATAACCTCTGCAATATTAGCTTGGCACTATAAAAGGGTAGTTTGATACATATTGGTGTGAAATTAGAATACTATGAAAACTATGTCCTTATGCAGCTTAAATATATTTTGGCAGATTAGATCACACTTTAATCATAGGCCTATATGTCTATGCTAGTCTGTTGACTAGTATGAGATTCCTCCTTACAAAACATTTTAGTTAGGGATGGGTGAACGCGGTTCGGTAGTTCGGCGATCGGCCCAAACTCGGCCTGTTCGGATGACTGAACTAGAACATGAACACGAACACGAACGCGAACATACCGAACAAACCGAACGGTGAAATGGCCGAACAGTTCGGTCAGTTCGGATCGCATTCGGGGGAGTTCGGGTGGCAAAAAAAGGTTCACTGGAAGGGCGAACGTGACATGACAGGGAGGTGTCAGTCACCGAGGAGCAGACTTCCAGGCACCAGGGGTGGAGAGGCTTGCAAGAAACGAAACTAATTATCTGCCTCCCCCCTTCCCAACACCTTCTGAGCTAGTCACTGTTCCTGAACAGCAGGCGTTGAGTAGGATTTTTAGATTGCTTTAAGTTTCATTTCAGTTTTGTACTGAAATGAAACTGAAACCATAAACTTGTGTTATGCACTGTACAGACTCATTGAGTATGTATGTATTTCACTACAGACTCCTCTTCTGTTTGTGATTCCCCCCATCCCATCCCATCCCATCCATATATATATATATATATCCGGGCCCTGTGTTAAGATCAGAAACAGGCATGCACTCTTTTGGAGAGGTATGCTAAATCTACCTTGCTGCGATACTGGCAGTGTCTCCAAGAGGAATTGAAATATGATGGTAACGGAGGATACCTGTGGCTTACATACTTGGCGCACCTTTTACAGAGCCAGGGGTTCTAATTGCTTATTTTGCGGGGAAATCCCTGGTGGGGATCAAGAAGGAAATTCAATCTAGATTAGAGGATATTGAGAGACAAGAGGATTTGGCAAGGGTAGGAAGTTGGAGGGTTGCCCCATGGCTTAAGCTAACCAAGACCATATGGGGGATAGAACCTTATCTAGATATCCTTCACAATTATAAACTCCGGAGAAGTTACACACTTCCCCGATTTCAAATGGTTAAAACCGCAGTCGTGGAGGGGAGGTACAAGAGGACCCCCTACAAGAGACGAGTGTGTACATGCTCACAAGGAGGGGTGGAAACTGTCGAACATTTTTTACTTTTACTTTCCTGCTCCCATTTCACAGCCCTGAGAGCCATCCAATTGTTCAATCTTGATACTTCACGCGTAAGACCGGGCTGGTGGTATAAGAGATTACTCTCTCATGAGACCAAGGAGGACATTTTGGCTCTCACATCCTATATTTGGTTGGCCTCCCAGAGAAGGGTGATGGTGGTCAAGGAGGGATGATTGGAACTAGAAATCCAACTGAAGGGGCAGAAGTATTAGAAAATGAAAGGGTGAAGTAACTGTAATTACAACATATATCAAGGTTTGCTTTCCTTCAGGGGCCAAGCTTTGCCGTAGTAGCCCCCCACAGAAGAGTAAGGCAATTAGGGCCAACTATCTGCTCATGAACCTTACGTTATTTTTATAAGTTGTTTCTTCTCTAGAAATATGGCCAAAATTGGATATATAAGGATATATACACAAACTAGCCATTGGTTTAAAGGATTTCAAGGTATAATGCTTAGTAGGCTGAATGTGGCTGGCATTGGTACATATCGAGACTATTATCCCAGCTCCCAGTGTTATAGCTGAGTAGAATATTATAAATCCAATTTTGCAAAATTGACGTCATGATGCTATGCCAATCGTACTAATAACAACAGCTGGTTTCTCCTAGTTTGTGTATTCATGTTATGATGTTTGTGTTATTTTGTCCTTGTGTTTTTTGGGCCACGGCGAAAGCCAGTGCCGCAATAAAATTTATTATTATTTCTATAAGGGCCGAGCATTTGCTATGTAAGTCCTGAGAAGGGCAAGATTTTTATCACCCTTGTGGTGAAATATTCACTATGTAAGCCCAATAGGGCTAGGCTTTATAGGGGGAATAAGTTTGGTAAAATAATTTTGTATTTTGGGTAAGTTTAAAATATTGTATTTGTATGAAACCCATTTTAAAATGTGTTGTGTTTGTTTCTTCTGTATCGTGTATGGTGCATGGCGAAAGCTGAACCAATAAATTATATATATATTATTTTACCAAACTTATTCCTCCTATAAAGCCTAGCACTATTGGGCTTACATAGTGAATATTTCACCACAAGGGTGATATATATATATATAAAATATACATATACATATGGATATATCCATATCCATATGTATATCCATATGTGTGTGTGTGTATAGATAGATAGATAGATAGATAGATAGATAGATAGATAGTAGAGAGTTGTAGGAGTTAGCTTAGAGTTTAGCTACACAAAAAATGACACATAGTTTTGTAAAAACAAAACCCTCTCTGTGACCATTCCAGCCTTCTCAAAACTTAAAAGGAGACCTTTGGGCCTGTGGACTTCTGCTAAGAGGAAAGGGGAATTATCAGATTTAGAATCAGTTCATGGGAAAGGATTTCTCTTGGAAAGTGTTGAACCAGCCTTCCCAAGGTTATTTCCACATAAGAGCTTCATGAATCTCAGTGCTTCCCCATTTATTAGTAAATGTGTAACTTCAAGAACAGCTAGAAAAATCTAGGAGAAAATATCCTGTTCTTTTTACATCTTTTTACCCCCTGATCAATTTCTTGCATTGGGAAATAGAGGATGTTATTCAGACACAGTAGGAATTCCGTAGCAGGGGAAAGTAATGAAGCAGTAGTTTTCTTAGATAAAAAGCTTTGCTTTGAACTCATGGAATAAGGAAATTGAAGTACCTCCAAGAAGAAATTTTGAAATCTCAACTTCTGTTGAGCCAGGTTCTGGAGGCATAAGCTCAGAGCTGAATCTTTGGAATGAACTATGAAGACCTCCTTTGTGTCTCTCACATCAGTAGATTCTGTAACATTCCCTTAACCACGAATACTGCAGACAGGTTTCCAGCAATGGTTACGACCCTGGAAATACGATTCTTAGGTTGTGTAATCATGGGAAATCCTCAGGGTTAATACTCATTTTTTCCAATGTGGTTGTGATTTCCATAATGTTTGGAAGGATTGGCTGTGTGGTAAACCCTGAGGTCACCCATGGTAGGAGCTAAGTTGTTCTTGGTTTTGGCTAAATTTTGCTTTGGGAAATTTCTAGAGAAGAAATGCCTGAAGATGCCCCAAAGAGAAGATATTACCTAGTCGGATTGAAATTGAGTATCTGGAGCATACTAAGTAATATCTCTTCTGTACTGGCAGTATGGAAAACCCAGGGATAGAGCAAAAATAAGTGTAAAAACATAAAGGTAAGCATAAAAGACAAATCAGCTTCCAATACCACTTAGCACTCTGCATGATGCCAGTTCTGCTTTCCATCCTGACAAGGAGATTTGAAGCAAAATTTCCAACTAATTGTAGCCATCAAAGACAGACAACATACAACAAGTCAGCAGGAAGAGTTTACTATATTTTTTGTTCAGTCGGACACCCAAGTGATGTTTTTGTCCCTTCAAGTTTGAAAAAAACAAAACAAACTCAAACAAAAGTAGAGTGGACCATATAATATCTTGAAGTCAATGGTAAAACTTCTTTTGACCTGAGCAAGATCAGGAACAAAATTTCATCATGTATTATTTAAAATGTATCAATGTGGAAGAAGAGTTACGGGCAGTGGCAGTCCACTCTGTTGGTTTTGCTTCATTTGTTCTGCAGTCATAGCCTTATCAAACGGAATTTTCTAAATTCATATTCTTAGGCTGCATTCCCATCTGCGGCAGTGGTGGTGAGGGAAGATGCAGCAGCAGGGAGGAGCCAGATGAGAGGAAAAGAGCAGATGCAAACAGGGATCTGGTGCAGCTTCTCTCGCGCATGTCAGGGCAGTTGTGAATGCGGCCTTTTTTCTAGTGCTTGCTAATGGTTTAGTGTTTTTGTTACCACCTGTCTTTTTATAAAAGTTTAGGTATATCTAATCATTATGTGTCATTCATTCCAGTGGAGCTATAACAGTAGTTAATTTGGAACATTACATATACTTGTCTGTCATTTTTCCATTATGTTTCTTGATGATTTAACAGTAGTAATAATTGAGTAATTAATTTTCCCTTCCGGGGAACTTCCGGGTTTCCCTGGAAGGCCTAGTGAAGCGCTGAAGCCAGCGCTGAAGCTGGCCCCGCGCCGCGCTGCTGTCGCCGCCGCCACCCACAACACAGGTAAAAGGCGATCGGGTGTGTGTGTGTTAAACCAGAGTGCCAGTGCCTGATATCGTTGGGCGGGCTCTCGGAGGAGAGCTGCCTCCTTCAGCAATAGCCCTGGCTGCCGCTGGGCAGCTGGCGGTGTGGCGGTGGCCTGGAGCCTGCAGGTCAGGCGGTCTGGTTTAAAAAAAAATCCAGGCTGGACACTGGCAGGATGGGTGGCGGGGTGTCCCCCCTTCCACCCGTGCAGCCTGGGAGGGGGGAGGTTTGGTTTTTTTTAAAAATTGATTTCAATGGGGACACTTTCGCATTGAAATCAATCCCACCCCTAGTAGCCAGTACAGACTGTAAAGCACAGGTATAATATGCTGCATTCTGCACCAGCTGCAGCTTCCAGTCAGTCACCAAGGGCAGCCCCACACAGAGTGCATTACAGTAGTCTAAATGGATTTCTATTTTAAATTGATGTTATGTTGTTTATATTTGCTTTATGCTGTGAAATGATCTGGGCACCATTTGGTAGGGGTGCTATAGTGATAAAATTATTATTTCTGTTTGGCTAATAAAAAAGTTGGGGGGCACGAGGTAGGGGTACGGGGTGCTGAAAAAAGGGGGTGAAAGGGTAAATGGGGAACCCTGTAGCCTATGCAGGGAGCTCCCAGGGCAAGGGTCTTCTTTTTCACTGCAGCCAATGTAGGAACGTTCTGTGGGCAGCTTGATTTTGATGATGCTGGCTGCACAGTTCTCCCTCCCTCCTCCAGTGCAAACAGAGGTGGGTAAAATATAAGGTGATAGTTGACTGACTGAGAATGATCAATTAACCCTGAGAATTATCAACTTTGCTCTGAGCACAGAGATGATGCTTGAAAACCTTGAGACTTGGGATCAAACCCTGAAGGGTGGTAACCCTATGTACATGTCAAAGTGAAGTTCTGTACCAACAACATATGCTTTTGCACTTACTAAAGTCAATAGGGTTTTTTGGTTGAATATAGAGAAAATCAACGTACGTTGTTAGTGGAGTTCCTGCTCTGTTACAGGATGAAAACTAGTTAGAAAAAATGGTTTTGAACAAATAGTAGTCTGCAGCAAGCACCCCAATTAATAAAGCCTGGTTTGCTAAGAGGGAGACCATTGGGGGGTGGGGGGGGGGAGGAATCTATTGGTACAAAATTTTAGTTCCCTGCTAAATTTTGGCCAATTTTCCCTTCTGTGAAACTTGGCTGAAATTGGCACATCTGATCAAAAGTGTACGCACGTGGACTAATCACATAAACCTTCTTTTCAAAAGAAATTAGGCTAAAAAACTGATTAACTGATTAACTGAATTGCTAAGGTATATAAACCATAATTTCTCTCATTTTCTACAGAAAAAGTAAATCACATTGTGTATTCAAATTCATTTTGGGGTCAGTTCATGCAACTACTGAATATATATGCTCGAGGAACAAAATGTTCCCCTGACCTGACCCAGCCAGGGAGGGGAGCAATGTGTGAATGGCTGACTCTGTACCCACACTGCGGCCGGCGCCCCATGAAGGGCACGTGGTTGTCAATAACATGCTGAGCTGGGTGGGGATGAAAATAGTCAGAGGTTTGCCCTGCTCTGGCCCTCCTGGGCAGCTTGTGGTGCCAGACCGTGGGCCTGGTTTAATCTGGGGCCACATTACCAGCCCAGCCACCAACCCTGAAAGGATTTGAAGCAGGCCTACATCTGGTAGGCCAGGAACAGATGCATAGGGTTTGGTGCTGGACTAGGTGGGACAGAGTGGTCAAACTGGGCCAGTGTCACATTTGTTAATACCCAGTGACATAATACATATAAAAGATAGCCTTCCTGCAAGATGCAGGCAAAGATATGTTCCCAAGAAATCTTTGTGCAGCTAAGAACACACGTTTGTAAGAAGTTTGATGGAGATTTGCCTCTCTTGTGAGACAGACATGAAAGGCTGACTTAAACACATTTCCCAGATGAGTCTATGGCCTTTTTTACACGGACGGCGCAGTGCCGATGAGTGGAGATGGGTGTGGACGGGTGGGTGAGCACACCCAGCGAACACCCGGCGGCGCCAAGCAGGAAAACATTTACATGGACAGTGCCACAGGGGCTGGTGGGAAGGAAAGGGGAGGGACCCGCAAACACCCAGTGGCCAAACACCCATCCCGGGGAACACCCGGCAAACACCCGTGCAAGTACACGGATAGCCAGGACCAGCGGGGAATCCCCGCCTGGCACAGCGACGGCACAACATGGCTGACCAAAGGCAAACAAAGCCGTGCAATGTGGCCCTGCCCCTGCCAACACACAGACACAGCAGTGCGGCACACACACTGCAGGCAACAGAAGCACACTGGGAAGGGAACATGGCCCGGGGGGGAAAGGGAGGGGAAGGCACCCACACAACACAGGCAACACCCCCCTACACCCCCAGAGGCACCCGCACAAGGGGAGAGGTTGATGCAAAGCACAACACGGACACACTGGGAAGGAACATAAAAGCCTTTAATCGAATGGGGAACCAGCAACAGGGGGCAATGGCCACAGGGCAGGAAGGGGGATGGGGCAACAGAAGGTGGGTGGCGCCAGCAGTGGCAGGCCTGGGATAACACCCCATCTAGAGGGCCAGTGACCCCGAGCCCAGCGTCAGCGCTCGGCCTGCATGCGGTCCAACTGGTGCAGCCGCTCCAGGACGTGCAGGAGGAGTTCCAACAACTCCATCAGAGCTGGCCCCGGGCACCAAGGAACAGAACCCCCCATGGAGGGACACAGGCCCAGGGCCCAGCAAACAGCCAGCATGCCCATGGATACCATTGAACATCTGCTCCGCCACCTGCATGTCCCACGCCACCCGCTTCAGCTACAGCACCATCGTACCCAGGCGCAGGATCACCAGCAGCACAACAACAGTAGCTGCAGGAGAGAAGGGACAGGGGCATAGGGAGTGCATGCACCAACGGGCCCTGGGAGGGTCGGGGGCAGCAACAGCACCAGGGGCACACCCCATACACTGCCACCCCCCCCGAGGAGCACCCCAGCCCCTGCACAAAGGGGGATCGGTCGGAACAAAGACCAGGTCCACAGCAACCCATACTCACGCTCAGCCACCCAGCACCCATGGTGCCACCACCCATCCATTGACACCACCACAGACGGCCCGCACCAACAGGGGGCAACAGCAGAGGGGAGTGGAAGGGAGGGGCAGGGCCACACCAATGCACGGGTGAGGCCAGGGGGTGCCTGGCCGACCACCCACTGCCATTACCATCCCAGGAGAAACCCCAGGCAGCAGCACCCAGCAGGGAAGCTGCCAGGGGAACACACACTTCACAGCTGGCACCCACCCCACAGGGCCTAAGCCCACCAGTATACCCCAAGCACACCTCACACAACCACATGGATGGGGGCATGAGGGCCACCAAAGGAGAAGGGGCACCCAGATGCCATAGAAGCAACAGAGGCAAGGCAGGACAGAACATCACATAACAGCATTTTATTGGTGCCGGGGGAAAGCGGGCCCCCAAGCACAGAGAGGCAGAGCATGGGGGTGCAGGGGCACCCATGGCTGGGCAAGAGAGGCACAACAGAAAGGTACAAGAGCTGTTGCGCAGGGCAAGAAAGGGCACCTGGCCAGCCCCAGTGGGAAGGGGCAGTGGTCACACAGAGGTGGCAATGGGGTTCAGGGACTCCAGGTGGTAGCCAGCAGCGATGCAGATGGCAGCTCACAGCCCGATCGGAGGCACGGGGGGGTGGGGTGGCAATGCACCATCCCGGCCACCGGGGTGGCAGAGAGCGGTTGGCGGTGAGGGGCTACTCATGGATGGTCCGGTGAGCGTTCCTGGGTGGTGACCCTGGCGCTATACCCTCCCAGGCAACCAGGCCCCTTCGGAAGCCACGGGAGCGCATATGTTCATCCACCAGGTAGCATGGAAGGAGCGGAACCGTGCCTGCAGCCACAGCCCTCACAGATGGAAGGTCCCTCACCCATCGAAGGGCAGCGAGCTCTGCAGCGGAGGGGTCGCTGGTCTGGAGAGACCCACCAACATCGGGGGCCAGCAAGCCCAGGTCCCACAGAACGGCCCCCACATCCGAAGGTGCACGCGGGATGTCGCATTCATGGAGGTTACCGGTGTACAGGGAAGCAACAGGGGGGCCCCCTGACAGCAAGGTAAGGCAGTACCCAGGTAGCTATGTCAGCAGGCACATCGCTGTTACCTCCGCAGTGGTCCACGGCATGACAACGGTAGGCGGGTGCCCGTAGGGGTAGGGGGTCGGCAAACACTAATGGTAACCCATCCCATTGCAGAGCAAGGCATCCTAGAGGTGCATGAGGTGGAAGTTGTGGTGGAGGAGGAGGACGAGGGGGGCCAGGCAGCTCCATCAACACCAGGTGGGCGAACCTCCACGTCGGGGCACATGGGCCAGGGGGCCACAGGGGGCCACAGGGGGCCAGGGGTGGTGGTGGGATATGATACCGGGGGGCGGGGAACCCAGGGGCTTGCAACCACCAACTGGCATGGCCCACCAGGGGCTGGGTGGAGGGGAGCAGGTGGAAGGGAATGGAGGGCCCACAGCGGCTCCCACAGCACACCCGACCATTGAGGACCCCTCATGCAGTGATTGGCATCTGGGGGGGCATGTGCCAACAGGGTAAGGCTGGAGAACCCCAAAGGGGGGCAGAGGGGAGCTGCCACACTATGGGGGCCG
This sequence comes from Sphenodon punctatus, assembly GCA_003113815.1. Taxonomy (NCBI): domain Eukaryota; kingdom Metazoa; phylum Chordata; class Lepidosauria; order Sphenodontia; family Sphenodontidae; genus Sphenodon; species Sphenodon punctatus. Next base: position 268,925 of record QEPC01009728.1, read on the forward strand.
CCCCCAGGCACCCTGGGGGCCGGTGCTGGTGGGTAGCGGGACATACTGGCCAGAAGCCCTAACATTGAGTCTAAACTTCCGTTCACAGATCAGGTGCCTGCTCATGCAAGGGGAGCAGCTGCCGGCACCGTGGAGTAGAACCGGCACCGGAGGGAGGATCTTGGCAGGGAGCTGCTGGCGGAATTGCAACGGTTAGCCGAGGTGCACTCCCAGGAGCTCGCGCTCACCAGGGAGCTCAGCAGAGGGGAGGGGGAAAGGGACCTGGAGATCCTGGCTGCCATGATGGCCTGTTCCTGCACCGAGCACCTCTGGGACAGGCGCCAGTCTGCCGCCCTCCAACACAAGCGGCGGCGTGCCTGTGACGGGCTGGAGGGTCAGGCCGCATGGCTCATGGACCTCATGGGGGAGCCTATGGAGGCCCTGCAGCATGACCCGCAGCATGACAGGCCCCGCCATGCTGTGGAAGGAGGGTCGGCGGCCAACCAACACCATGGTGGCTTCCCACTGGTGCAGGTGCCCCCCCTGCACCTCGGCCACCCGTGTGTCCCCCAGGAGCAACCCTACCCATGCCTGGTCCACAGGGTCCCCCTCCACCACATGGGACAACTGGACCAGCTTGCGGGGCCACCCTTCCAGCTCGCCCCCCCGTGGGCCCGCCCCCGCTGCCACCCCAACCCCTCCACCAGGCGACTATGCCCCCACCTCAAAGCCGTGCATCCCCAGGACGAGCAACCATCTATGGTGGCCTCCACACCCCCACAGGTATGGCCACAGCACCCTGTGCCCCCAGGGGTTTTGGGGTACAACACCGGGGGGTGGGGGCACTGGGAATCTGGGGAGCCACGTGAAGCTGGACCAGGGTAGAGAACATATTGTTGAACCCACTCCAAGCACACGCACTACACGGGATGGGGAGCAACGGCCATTGCCAGAGGCATGTGTACTTGATTGCTGCCGCAGTACTTGACTGGGCAGGTGCCGTAATACCATGGGTGGGCCATCCCGGGGGGGTCACCTAAAGGGACTGCCCTACGGCACATGCCATGCTCGTGTGTGGAGTAGGGGGCTCCCTGGACACCTATGGGGCACCCAATTGCCCATGCCCCGACAAGGGACAGTGGTGAGTGCACACGAGGATCCCTTACCCCATTCCTGTTCCTCCAAGCAGGGACCGACAGCAGAGGCTGGTGTGGAGCAGCCAGTGGAAGACAGGGAGGCCAGACCATTCGCCCGGAGAGTAATGCTGTCAGCTGCAGCTAGGGCATGCCAACCAGTGAGCCCCAGTGGTGTGGCCAAGAGAGGGAGAGGGCACCCCAGATGTTAACCCCCACCTCCTTTCATTGTACATTTCCCCTCCAATAAAGGTGTTGTACCTATACCTTTCTGTCACTTCCTCTGTCCGGGGATATGGAGGGAGGGGTTGTACGACATGCAGGAGGGCACCAGCAGATTGGGATCTCTGTGCACTACCTGCCCAACTGACGGAGTCAGGGGCTAGACCAGCAATGCCTCATGCAGTTGAGGTGGCAGGAACAGATGTGCACTGGACCTGCTCACGCGAGCCGGCTTCTGGTGACCAGCAGGGCTGTGCGGAGCTCGTGCAACCCACAGCCAACAGTGAGGGAAGGGTGCTCGCCACCGGGCAACCCACGGGACCCGTTCCCTGGACCCCCTAGGCCACACATGGAATTGAGGGCCGGAAGGGGGTCACATGTCTGGAAGGAGGTCACATGCCTATGGACATAGGTGTGGATCTGGCGCTGCCCAGAGTTCAGCTGCCTGGGCAACAATGCGGTAGCAGATGGCGTCCCAGTTCCCCTCAGAGCTGCGCGGAACCGTCCCTCCCTGGGCACGTAAGTACAGGGGCACTGGTCCGGCCCTGTGCACCGGTGCAGGGACACCATGGAGCCCAGCAGGGCACAGCATCGGACAGACACCCGCCTCGGCCATCGCACAAGTACTGTCCTCCTGAGGTTTGCTTCCTTCTGCCATCGTGCCCCCAAGAGGATGGACCAGTGACCCTGAAGGTGGAGCAGGGTAATCTTCTGGAGCAGCATACGCAGCAGCAGTAGGCCCGTGCCCAGGAGGTGCAGCAGCGTGGCCCTGGACTGTGGGTCCTCGTCCCCCGGCAGCATGGTTCTGCTGCTTCCCACTCCCTGCTACACTCTGCTGGCACGTGCCATGAGCGCTGTGCGCTCCGCTGTCCGGCCTGTGCCCACGGCCCACTCTCCCCTGGTATTGCGGGAGCTCCTCTGTGTGCACCCAGCCCAGGGTCGCCATTCTCTGTGTGCTGCACGGTCCCATGCTATAGCTCCTCCGCCCCACGCCCGACCGACTGCAGCGTGTCCCTTATGTACTGTGTAGGCCGGTGGGGGCAGGGCAGTGGTTGGGGCTGTGCAGGGGGTGTGCTGTGGCGGCAAGCGGGTGCTGGGTCCGGCTGAGCATCCCCATGAGTGGGCTGGCCACATGCCCGATGGGGGGGATGGGACTGCGTGCACCCCAGGGTACCCCTGCCTCTGCAACGGCACTACAGTCCCCCCAGCCTGGGGCCACCTTTGCAGGCTGCAGCAGTGCGTGCTGTGGATACAGTGCCTGGCTCGACTCTACACCCTGGCACAGTGCCCAGATGTGGCCCCCTTTCATATTTCGGCACCTGTGCTGCATCCCTTCTTTCCTGTGTGTGGGTTGTGGCACCCTGTCCACAGTGGGCCTGCCTATCTCTGGCATGCAAGGCCGCCTGTGGGCGAGGGTATCCGCTCGGTCTGTGCTCATCCCAGTTGCAGCAGCCCTCCGTCTCCTGCCTGTTGCTTCACCTGAGCGGGCCCCACTGCTGCCATGGTCGGTCATTCTACAGGGCCCTCAGCCAGGGAGGGTTGGTCTCCCTGTGAGGACATGCTGTTGGTGGCCCTCTGGCTGAGCCCCGATGTGCAGTTGTTGGTGGGCAACCCCCTGTCAGCGGGGGATAGCTTCTGGTTCCTGTTGCAGTACCTGTGGATGATGGGTCACCAGGTCAGGGACCCGGTGTGCCGGGCCTATTCCCTCAAGCTTGTCTTCACCCACCTGTGCCAGACTCCTTGTCAAGATATCCCAAAAGCAGTTTTTAGGCTTGGATGATCCCTCTGTTTTAAAGCGTCTGAATCAAAAGTGGAGGAATTCTGGTTTTGTGAGTAGGACTGCATTCCAATGGAGTCTGACTTCTGCAGTAATGCACACTAAAATTAGGGATGTGTGATTAGTTTTTGTTTTTTTAATTACTAAAATGAGAGAAGCCCCGTTTGTCACTTGTTTTTGTATTTTAATTAATAAAACAAAGTTAATGAAAATCGATGAAAACAAAAAAGTGTCAGTTTTCATTATAAAAATAACTTTAAAAAATCACTGTGCTTGCGCAAAATGGCTATTGGACCAATTTTGTAGCAATAGATGTCCCTTTTGTACCCTTGCTCCCAAAATTGTCTTCTCTTAGCAAACCAGGCTTTATTAATTGGGTGCTTTCTGCGGACTACTATTTGTTTAAAATATTTGGAAAAGGGCTGCAGAATAGGGTGGGGCTACACACCTGCATCAGGCAGAGAGAACTAGGAGGTGATACCAGAGGCTTTAAAAGGCCCCAGGACCCCGGCAATGCAATTAGTTGCAATGCAATTGGAGTGGTGGGTGCTGTAGTCAGCAGATTGGAGTAGAAATTGAATGTTTTCAGTGGGGTAGGAGGGTGTTGGGAGTAGGGATTGGGTTAGGGAGGGGGAGGTCCCGACATATGCGCCCAGGTGTGAGGTGGGGCATATGGAGGGAGGGGTGTCGCCTGGTGTGAGGGGGCAATGGGTGGTTAGGAGAGAGGGGACATGGGGGGCGGGAGTCTGCCACCTGTGCAGGAGAGCCAAAGGATATCCTCCTCTGAGGAGTGGATGGGGGTGTTATCCTCCTGTGGCAGAGGAGGATAGGGGGGGTGTTGGAGGGGGGCAAGGGGATTGGATTAGGGTGGGAAGGGCTGACNGGGGCAGACCAGGGGGGTGTCTGCAGCCATAGGGGTCATGTTGAGCCAGGGGAATTATGGTTCTTCTTTGAGGCGAGTTAGCTCTGTGAGATGGGACAGATATTTTGTACCTGTCCTGCTCAATGCCCCCCAGGGAGGCGGTGAGGTGATTGGGAATCAGAGGGCCTTGGTTTGATGCTGATAAATGCAAGGCCGGTCGCCAATAAGTCAACCATGGTCTGGGAGATGGTCCTGGACAAGGCGGCCGACCTCACATGTATTACGGAAACAAGACTGGACACTGAATACGGGCCTATACTGGCTGACCTTGTTCCAGTTGGGTACTCTGTTCAGCATTAGCCATGACTGGAGGGAAGGGGTGAGGGGTGGGGTTCAGTGTAGTCATTATTTTTAAGGATGCCTTGTCTGTGAGGAGATTTCCTGTGCAATCTATCATGGGACTCATGGGTATAGAGGGTCTCTATCTGGTGTTAGATTTGGCCGGAGACAGAGTGGGGGTACTGCTGATATGCGGTACATTAGCTTCCCTGCCTGCACTGACTAAGCTGGTGTCAGAGGTGGTCTTGCGGTCCCCCAGGGCGTTACTCCTGTGGGACTTTAACATCCATGCCTACGCCAGTCTTGGAGGGGCACAGCTTGAGTTCATGGCCACCATGGCAACCATGGGCCTGTCTCAGAGAGTGGTGGGCCCCACACATGTTGGAGGACATACCCTGGACATGATATTTTGCACTGGCCTTGAGGCAGGGGATCTGTTAGTGGGGGAGGTGTCAACAGTGCCCTTGTCATGGACTGATCATTAGCTCCTCCATGCCGGTATCCTAGTGCATGTCAGCCCCCGGGAGGGTGTGGGACCAGTAAGGTTGGTTCGCCCCTGAAGGCTTATGGAACCAGAAGGGTTTCAGACCACTCTAGGGGATGTTTCCTCTGACCTCGATGGACTCTTGACCATGAGGAATTCCGTGTTGGTGGAGGCTATCAAACATGTGGTCCCCAGGTGTCCATTCCCGAATCACTGACAATGCAGGTCCCCGTGGTATATGGAGGAGATGCAGTGGAAGAAGCGGGAAGGGCAGTGGTTAGAGCAACGGTGGCATCACTCACATACTGAAGTTGACCAATTGCGGCATAGAGCCTAGTTACGTACCTATGCCATTGTGGTGCGGACAGCAAAGAAGGCTTTTTTTGCTGTCCTCATTGCGTCCGCTAAGTCTCGCCCGGCGGAGCTTTTCCAGGTAGTGAGGGGGCTGGTCAGATTTAGAGCTGGCCTCCCTCCACCTGTATTTAGAGTCATCAAATGCCCACTGTGATTTTTTTGTGGACTTTTTTGCGGATAAAATCGCTCAAATCTACCACAACAACATTTATGGTGCATTTGATGCAACATTTTTAGCAGTAGGTGAGCCAGAGGCAGTAGAAACCCCGTTTCAGGATGTGTGCCCTTGGATGCGGGTGATGCTCTTGGAACTGTTCGAGCCATTTATTGTGAATTAGATCCAGGCCATCCTGGCTGGTTAAGGCTAGCTGGGAGACACTAGGGCAAATAGTCAATGCCTCCCTTGGGGAGGAGAGGGTGCCGACTGTCTCAAGGAGGCTGTGGTGCGGCCCCTGCTCAAGAAACCATCATTGGACATTGGCGTCCTGGACAGCTATCAGCTGGTCTCTAACCTTCCCTTTTTAGGGAAGGTTATTGAACGGGTGGTGGCTCGACAGCTTCAGGGGCATCTGGACCGGTTCAATTTTCTTGATCCCTCACAGTCTGGATTTTGTCCGGGTTATGGCATGGAGACTTCACTTGTGGCCTTGGTCAATGACCTCTCCTGTGAGTTGGACCAGGGTCATTTGACCCTGTTGATTCTGTTAGATCTCGCGGCTGCATTTGATATAGTTGATCATGAGCTGTTGGTGACTCGGCTGTGAGACCAGGCAGAAATTAGCAGGATTGTTCTTTAATGGTTCCACTCTTTTCTGGCTGGGAGAACCCAACATGTGGTGCTGGGTGATTTTTCATCTTCTCCCCGGGGCCTCACATGTGGGATCCCGCAGGGTTCCATCTTATCCCCTCTCTTGTTCCATGTGTATATGCAGCCTTTGGAGGAGGTTATCAAGGAGTTTGGTGTAAGGTGTCATCAATATGCTGATGACACCCAGATATATTTCTCATTTTCATCTGACCCAGGTCTGGCAGTCTCAGTGCTTACCCAATGTCTGTCAGCTGTGGGGGATTGGATGAGGGTGAGCCGCCTGAAGTTAAATCCTGACAAGATGGAGGTGATGGCTGTGGGGAAAGCCAGGGGAGTGATGGCTCCCATCATTGATGGGGTCTGTCCTCCCCTGGTATCTCGGGTCCGTAGTCTGGTGGTGCTCCTGGATCCGCAGCTCCACCTGGATATCCAGGTGGTGGCTGTGGTGAAGGGGGCATTCAGCCAGTTATATTTGGTACATCGACTTAGGCTGATATGCTGATGACACCCAGCTGTTTCTCTCTTTTTCATCCTACTCAGGCCTGGCAGTCTCGGTGCTTACCCGGTGTTTGACGGCTGTGGGGGATTGGATGAGGGCGAGCCGCCTGAGGTTAAATCCTGACAAGATGGAGGTGATGGCTGTGGGGAAAGCCAGGGGAGTGATGGCTCCCATCATTGATGGGGCCATCCTCCCCTGGTATCCCAGGCTTGGAATCTGGGGGTACTCCTGGACCCGCAGCTCCGCCTGGATGTCCAGGTGGCGGTTGTGGTGAAGGGGGCATTTTCGCCAATTACATCTGGTGTGTCTGCTTCAGCTGTAAGTCTTGGACTCAGATCTGGCCACAATCGTCCATGCTTTTATTACCTCGAGACTGGACTGCTGTAATGCATTCTACGTGGGGCTACCTTTGGTGCTGGTTCGGAGACTACAGCTGGTGCAGAATGCGGAGGCCCATCTCCTGAAGGGGATGGGCTGACACGAGCACATTACACTGGTGCTTCGCTCTCTGCACTGGCTGCTGATAGTCTTCCAGGCCCAGGGTGTTGGTGTTGACTTTTAAAGCCCTAAATGGCCTGGGCCCCACCTACCTGCAGGACCACCTCACCCTCTGAATTCTGGCTCAGCCCCTGCAGTTGGCCAGGGGTGCCCTCCCTGAGGTCCCCCGGGCTTTCTGGGTGTTGACCATGAGGAGGATGTTTTCTGTGGCTGTGCTGTGGTTGTGGAACTCCCTCCCATTGGAGGTCCGCTTGACCACCGACCTCCCCTCTTTCCATAGACAGTGTAAGACATGGCTGTTCCGCCAGGCCTTTACCGAGGGAGATGGGGTCGGTGGGTTGGTTAGGGAGGGTTTGGGTATGGGTTATCTTAATCTGGGAATTTTATGTGGTTTTAATTTTATTTTAGTTACGTATTTTAAAATGTTGTTAGCCACCCCAAAATACTTATAGCAGGAGGGGGAAGCATATACATTTTAATAATAAATAAATAAATAGTCTGGTGGCTATTTTACGTTTATTGGTGAGCTATTCCTCACCCTCTATGATGGGGGTGGGTGGGACAGAACAGATGAATGGCCAGGCAACCTTGACCCCAGTGCCCAATCCCTCTGCCATGATGGGCAGCCATGGCAACCAATTATGCCCAGCTGTGGCTGTTGGCCATGACGGTCTCTGATTCCCTATGTAGGATGGGGCCACAAACATATGCACTGGCCCAATATGGCCCACTTTGACCTGATTGTGCAGCCCTTGGGTTGAGTTGTGGGCCTGGAATCATCTGGGAGACCACATCTGGGACAACTTCTTACCCGGGCTGTAGCAGGAACAGGCCCATATTTGGCACACTAGCAATAAATGTGATGGGGAGTCTCTGGGCCAGGTGGGCCATAACGGGCCCTCATCACATTTATCATCACCTAAGAATTCAAAGTCCATTGGCAGCAACTACAGATTCTGTTGCTCAAGTTCAGAGGTTTTTCCTTTATAAATAAAAGGGGTATGAGCAAGAATACAAGAGTCAAACATCATATTAGCATAAAGGGTATTTTCAAATGTGATACCACTCCCATTGGTCATGTTTACTCCAGTGTGGACACCGGTGGTGGTGTGTCACATCTGTTCTCACTCATCAGCTGTTCACCACAGGTGGGAGCAGAGTACACCCTGGACCATGGCAGGTCTTACCTGGGATATGTGCTGGGCTCCTTGCCAGCGCACATCCTGGATTTAGCCCTGCTACAGTCCGGGGAAGCCTACCCCAGACCATGGTAGAGTGGGTCATCACGTCTGATGGCCTGCTCTACCTAACCCCAGCCAATGGGAAAAGAGGTTCTGGGAGGGTGCTGTGGCCTCAGAGGCTACAGAGCCTTCCCATCAGGGAGGAGGCAGGACTGAACTGAGGTGTGGGAGGGTGGGGTCATGTCGACCCATGTCCGCATGTCCTCTGCCCTCTCCACAGCCTTGGCTGCCATCACTTTTGTTTGGTTCCGGGGCCTACTCTTGCCTGTGGTGAGGGGGCTAACCACCAGGGTCATCCCCAGACATGTGCCACATGTTCAGCCCTGCGGCCAGCTGGAGTCCTGTGCTCACCTGGCTGGGTGGAAGGCTGCAGCCAGCTTCTCCTTCAATACATTCTTCTGCCTCCCCTCCCTGGCTCTGATCCCCATCCCTCACCTTCCTCTGCCTGCTGGTAGTGCTCACCATTGGACTGGTAGATAAAACTGTTTGTTTACAAACAACTCCCCATGTGAGTGATCACAAGGTTGTTGCCATGTAAAGAAGGTTCTTCAAGATGGCTTCTAACATTCTCACAACTGGGTTCTGCATGCTCACTCTATTCAAATATACGCCACGTGATGGTCTTGAGCTCCTTTAGTATAAAAAGAACTCTCCCCTCAGAATGACAGTTTCTTCCAACCCTTTCTTGGAATATAAGAAAATTCCATGCGGGGCTGGAAGGGTGGGTGTTGTGAGAATGTTCAAAGCCATCTCGAAGTACCTTGTTTACAAGTCAGCAACCTTCTGCTCTTCTTTGAGTGGCTTCTCACAGACCATTTTTACATGGCTCTGCTGGGTGGGTGGGTCCGTGGGCATACAGGTGCGTGGACAGGGTGTGCACACAGCCGCACACGCATTCCCACTCACCCCCCACTCATTCATACTCACGGAGTAACCGCCATTTTCCCCAGTTCCTCCGTGCATGGGGATGAGTGGGGGGTGAGTGGGGATGCATGTTAGGTGGGTGCGTACGCATGCATGCACGCACCCCTACACACCATGTGTGCGTGCGCTGCATCATTCACATGGGGTTCCTCCATCCATGAACATGCAGAAATCTGGGTGTTTATGGCTGGGAGAGGCCCATGTAAAAAGGGACACATTATCACAACTGTCTTATTTATACTATGTTAGGTAGGAATTTAGGATGTAAAGCAATATCTATTCTATCTTGAAAAATCTGCAAATATGGTTCTGAGATTATTATGGCTGCTATTTCACTAACTCTTCTTAATGAAGTTATTGCTAACAGGAATACNAAATATGGTTCTGAGATTATTATGGCTGCTATTTCACTAACTCTTCTTAATGAAGTTATTGCTAACAGGAATACAGTCTTTAAACCCCCACCCCATGACCAGTTCATTTGGGCCCCCCATATAATCAATTCATGCTGCCCCGGGTGCACAAATGAAATGGTTATGGGTGGGGGGCAGCATCAATTGATTATATGGGGGTGGGGGTGCAAACTGGTTATGGGGTGGGGAAAGCGTGAATTGGTTATCAGGGCACAACTGAACTGGTTATATATATGTCTCTTTTCATGGAATAATGCATGTAATAGGCTGGCTTCATTTTGGGTGTCTTGTTTGTTTGATAACTTGCCCTCTAGACTGGTTGCACAGCTTACGTGCACAAGGCACAGGTAGCACCAGCAGCAAGAAGCAACAGGCCCTGGAGGCTAAGCTGACTAAGCTCAACCCCCTCCCCCAGTAAGGCAGCGGATGCAGTCAATCTCTCCATGTCTGCTTCACTGTCCACCCGGCTGCCCTTGCAGTGGAACCACTCCTGGGGAGTGGTGATAGATGCGCAACTGGGGAGGTGGTGGGGGGAAAGCATTGGGAGGCCATACTTGTCTATGGCTGCTCGACTGAGTGCCAGGTAAGGCAGCCAAGGGGTGCCAAACCAGAGGGTGGGGGGAGAGAAGCATGCAGAGGCCATGCTTCTCCATGGCTGCTCGGAGGGGTGGAGAATGGAAATCCTTCCTGTTCAGAGGGAGTAAATTTTATGTAATTTTTATGTAAATGTATACATTTGCATAATTAGTTGGTGCCTAATTATGCAAATTAGGCCCCGCACTAAGACTTCACAAATGGCCTCACAAACCCTGGGGCTGTCTCTGCTCACCATAGGCAGGATCATTGCATGGAGGCTCAATGAGCCGTCACTCAGAAGCAAACCAGGAAAACAGTTTGAGGCATACTGTTAGTTCTGCAAGGTATCACACAAGATAATTGAATGGTGAAAATGCCATTATCAACTCAACCACAGCAATGCACTGAATCTGAACTTAAACAGCCTTTGCCAAAACACATGGACATAAATCAATTCTTGTTAATGATTTATGATTAACCTTTCCAAGTGTGTTGCTGCATCACCAATACAAAGGAATGCAAGCTACAACCAAATAATTCATGACAAACATTTATGTTGATTCCAAGGGATGGTACAATTTAAGATTACTATTGTCTTTAGTAGAGGTGTGCACCAGAGACCCATGTCATTTTTTCATTTTCATTTTTCATTTTCATTATTTAAATCTGTTGTTTTAGTTTTTAAAAATATCAAAATTTTGTTTTTGTTTTAATTTTTGGTGTCCATTGGTTTCAATGGAAAACACATTTTCGACTGTACATTTTTTGTGTTTAAAAATATTTGGATGAAACTTTGGGAGATTGTACCACTAATGAAAGGCAGTAAGTGTTTCAAATTCCAGAAAGTTTGGAGAAAGTAATAAGATTTTATAAGCAGCTGAATTATGCTATTTTGCAAATATCTGCATATACATGGCTGGCTGTAACATCTTTGTCTCCCATCTAATGTGGATGAAACCTGTCTAGCTTATACCCCTCCCTATGTTTAATACCTGTGACAACTTTCAGAAGGATTTGATAAAGGGTTCTGGTGGTATGTGCAATTAACCTATACATGTATTTCTGAATATTACATCTTTGTATTCCAACCAGTGTACGGGAAATTTAGAAGGGATGTATTTCACACCTTCAGGATCATCTCTGCCTCATATCAGAAAGATGTGATAAAGGGTTCCAATTTTATATGCCTGCACAGCATATGCAGAGAATGAGTCTTTGCCAGGGATTCTCTTACGTGCCACTGTGGTATAAGATCCGTTTGTGATGCCAGTTGGTCAGCAGAAATTTCAACCAAATACCCTCATTTTGTGCTGTGACAATCCCAAAATCTCTCCCCCACTTGTTATTGGAAAGTTAGAAGCATATGTTTAGGAAAGAGCCAATAGAGATTCTCTTATGTCCACTGTCACAGTGCTGCAGGATGTGATTGTGGTGATAATTGTCTAGCCTGGACATGTAAACTATGGCCACTTTCAGACATCCCCCCCAACACACATATTCTGGCTGCGGGGGAGAATGCACAGTCAGAATATGTGTGCATGGGGGGGAATGTCTGAAAGTGGCCTATGTCTTCTAATTGCTGGGATGATGTCCCCAAAGTCCCATTTATGTCCTTTCTATGCCCGCATCAGCACATCCTGCTATGCCCACCTCAAAGCCACCACTGATTGGTCCTGTAAAGCTGGAAGCATGCAGTAACTAGCCAGTTAATGTGTCTGTTCGTCAGTTGGGTTTCTGCCCATCCTCCGTCCTACAGCCTCCCTCCCCCTGCCATGCCAGGTGCCTGCTTCTGACTGGCACTGCATGTGCTGCTATTTATCTGAATAAAGGTCTTCAATGGGACAACCTCAATTGCTTATACAATTGGGTCTCTTTATCAAATTGTTCTGTAATTTGGCAAAGATGACAGGGAAGGTATGTGATAAATGTCTGCCAAATCCCTTGTAAACAGGCTGGAATATAAAAATGTTACAGCCAGAAATGTATTTTCAAGTTAATAGTTTATAACATCAGGACACCTTATTAACTCTTTCTGAAATTTGGCAGATTTGGTAAACTAGTGGAGGGACATAATATTTCCAGGTTTCATGCAAATTGGATGAAAGATATAGAAGTTGTATCCAGGAATGTGTATGGAGCTTTTCTTAAAATCACAACATTCAATTGCTTCTAGAATCGGTCCCCTTTATCCAATCTTTTTGAAATTTAGTACACTTAGTGTCCTCCATTAGAGGTACAATCTACCAAGTTTCAATAGAATTGAATAATAAAATAAATACAAAAAATTAAATAATAATAAAAATCTGTATAGCCGGAAATACGTTTTTCAGTGTTTCCCCATTATTTCAAAAGCAAAATTTCATTTTTGTTTTTGTTCAAAAATGAAAATCACAATGTTTGTTTTCGTTATTATAATAACAAAAACAAAATGCATACCCCTAAGCCTTTAGAAGATCTACTAGAATTTGAATGTGGCTAAAGTAAAAGCCTGTGCAGTGTAGTCTGTCCTTTTGTGCAGTTAGATGGAGAAGATCATTAAGCCTGAGATAAAAACTTTGCCTACTTAATGTTTGCTTGTAATAATGCCAAGTTGCAAGTGTCTATAAAACTTTTTTAAAAAGCTCTTTAGGTTGTTTAAGAACTCAAAAATAGGTTTAAAAACTCAATAGACTTCTCTTAGAATATACAAGAATTAAAACGTACCTGCATCTCCCAGTCTTCCAACCTCAAAATTAGATGAACTCTATCCTCAGCAATTTGGTACATCTCATTACGCAATGTTGGCTACTTGCACTGCTCAAGTGGGTAAGCTGGGTAGGGATGTGTGAACAGAATGGAGTGCGGAAGTTCAGACATTCAGATGTTTGGACTGAAAACTTAGTTTGGGTTCGTGAGTTCAGTCCCATGGAGTTCGGACCCCCCTGAACATTCAGAAAGTTTGGCCACCTGGAGGCTTGGGGTGCTCCATGGACCTGCAGGGGTGCCTGTGGGGGCATGGCAGGCCATCTGAGACACAGCAGCAGCAGAGACCAGGAAGGCTTGGGGCTTGGCACCTTGGGTTGCCCTGGCAGGCAGGCTCATTGCTTGACCTCTGGGGGTGCCCATGGGGGCATGACCGGCTGTCTCAGACCTAGTGGCAGCAGCAGCATCAGAAGCCAGGAAGGCTTGGGTCTTGGTGACTGGCACCCATCCTTGGCTGTGCATTGCAGGCTGCCTGGCATCAGTGCAGCAGCAGCAGAGGCCTGGCCAGGGCTTGGTGGCTGGCACCCTTACTTGGCCAGGCATTGCAGGCTTACATCCTACTTGCTGGATCTCAACAAGCTCTTCTGAAAATTGTTCAAGCCTTGTCCAGTGGTGAATCACATGGCCGCACAGTAGCAGTGCCAGACATTGGATTGCCAGGGCACAGTACCCATGGCACAGAAGAGGCAGCAGAAACAGCAGCAGTGGAGATTCGATTGCTGGGGCACAGTACCCATGGCACCACAGAGGCGATGTTCAGGAGCAGCAGCAGCAAATATTCGATTCCAGGGTACAGTACCCATGGTACAGCAGAGGCAACAGAAGCAGCAGCAGCAGACATTCGATTGGTGGGGCACAGTACCCATGGCACAGCAGAGGTAGAAGAAGTGGAGCAGTGGACATTTGATTGCAGGGACACATTGCCCATGACACAGAAGAGGCAGCATTCAGCAGCAGCAGCAGACATTGAATTGCCATGGCACAGAACCCGCGGCACAGCAGAGGCAGCATTGGCAGCAGCGGCAGACATTGGATTGCCCAGACACAGAACTCATGGCACAGCAGAGGCAGCAGCAGCAGTGGAAGCAGACATTGGATTACCATGGCAAAGAGCTCATGGCACAGCAGAGGCAGCAGAAGTGGGCATTGGATTGCCGGGGCACAGAACCCATTGCACAGCAGAGGCAGCATTGGCAGAAGTGACAGACATTGGATTGCCCAGTAGCAGAACCCATGGCACAGCAGAGACAGCATCAGCAGGAGCAGCGAACACTGGATTGCAGGGGCACAGAACCCATGGCACAGCAGAGGCAGCAGCGGAAGCAGTAGCAGACATTAGACTGCCTGGGCACAGAACCCATGGCACAACAAAGGTAGCATTGGCAGCAGCAGCAGACATTGTATTGCCCAGGCACAGTACCCATGCCACAGCAGAGGCAGCATTGGCAGCAGTGGTGGACATTGGATTGCCAGGTAGCATAACCCATGGCACAGAAGAGGCAGCAACAGCAACAGCAGCAGCAGCAGCGGACATTGGATTGCCCGGGCACAGCACCCGTGGCACAGCAGAGGCAGCATTGGCAGCAGCAGAAGACATTGGATTGCCTGGTAGCAGAACCCATGGAACAGCAGAGGCAGCATTGATAACAGCAGCAGACATTGGATTGCCTGGGCACAGTACCCATGGCACAGCAGAGGCAGCATCAGAAGCAGCAGTATACATTGGATTGCCCGGTAGCAGAACACATGGCACAGCATTGTCAGCAGCAGGTATTGGATTTCCAGGGCACAGTACTCATAGCAGAGCAGAGGTGGCATCAGCAGCAGCAGCAGCAGTATAGATTGGATGGCAAGGGAACAGAGCCTGTGGCTTCAGTCGCAACACCAGACATTGGATTGCCGAGGTACATAACCCGTGGCACAGACAGCAGAGGTGGCATTGGCAGCAACAGAAGACATTGGATTGACCAGGCACAGACCCCATGGAAAAGCAGAGATGGCAGCAGCAGGATTTGTCTGTGTGCAGCACCCATGGAACCAGCATGGTAGGATTTACCAGGAAAGAGCTCCCATACATCAGCAGACAGCAGTAGCAGGATTGCGTGGGCACATTTGGATTTGCCAGGGCAGAGCACCCATGGACCATCAGACAGCAGCAGCGGGATTACCAGGCCAGTGGGGTACATCACCCAGGGTTGTCAGGGCAGGCAGACAGGCAGCATGGCATGAGCATCAGAAGGCAGAATGAGGCAGGGTTTGAGGTTAGCAACCTGGGCAGGCAGAGAGGCAGCGTGGCATGAGCATTGGAACGCAGACTGAGGCAGGATTTGAGGTTAGCAACCTGGGCAGACAGACAGGCAGCGTGGCATGAGAGGCAGTAGGGAAGACAGACTGGGACCTTGGCAGGGCACTCAGATAGGCTGGTGAAGACTGTGCAGCATGAGAGACAGAGAGCCAGTCAGATAGGCAGGCCAAGATTGTCTAGCCCGAAGCCGACTGGGAGGCTTACAGCTTCCCAATGCCACCCAGCGTCATGAGGTCAGTCAGATAGGCTGGCCGAAGTCATCTAGTGAGAGAGAGAGAGAGAGAGAGAGAGAAGCAGGGCGGTTGCAGGGCATTGGGAGGGAGGGACAGCACCTCAGCAGCAGCAGCAGCAGCACAGGTTGAGGAGGAGCCCTGTCCCAAGATTGCCCCTGGTATGGGATGGCGTGTGCCACTGCACCATCAATCCATGTCCAGGGGCATCTGGTGGAATCTCAGCAGCAGAAGGCTCACCTTGATTAACAGCAACTGCTCCACCAACTTGGCCCCCAGTCTCAGGCAGTGTTGTGAGCAAATTTCCCTCTCCATTGAGAACACCCGCTCACTGGGGACACTCGTTGGTGGGCAGGACAAGAGACCCTTGGCCACTTTGGAGAGGGTCAGCCACACATTGGTCTTGCCAGCCCAGTAGGCCAAGGGATCGCTGCTGGGATTGATGCATGGCTCCTCCTCAAGGTAGCTCTCCGCTGCTGCTGAGGCGCTGTTGTACTCCCTCACATAACTCTGCCTGGGCACCACCAACACTGCTCTCAGCCACGCTGCCTTCTCTGCTGTGCACGGGCCCATGCTCACTGGCCTGCACATAGGAGCTGCTGCTGCTGGAAATAGGGGTGCTGCTGCTGCTCAGCCTGCTGCTGGTGCTGCTACTGCTAGGGCTGGGGGCACGGATAGACCCCGTTGGCTGAAAGGGGTGGCTGCTCCCACGATCCCCAGGGGTGTCCTTCAGTACCATGCACTCTCCAGACTCTCTATGCCTGCCGGACCCTATCAACCAGCTCACTCTTCCAGTGGCCATAGTGCTGTGTCTGGCATGCCACGCTGCCCTTGACCCTGAGGTCCAGCAAGGTTGTCAAAATATATTCCTCCTGCTGCATGAGCTCATCAAACCGCACCTTCAGCCCTGCCTTCAGCTGCCGCACCAGGGCAACTGCCTCAGCCACCAGCTTCTTGCCTTGAGAGCCACAGTTCTGCCCGGGGATAATCTCATCCAGCCTCCTATGGAGACTCTGGACCAGAGGGGTCACCTGGCTGATGGTGGCCATGGAGGAGCTGATGGTCTCCATCATAGCCAGGGTTGGGGTCAGCACAAAGACAGTGTGAACCAGGATCTCCCATTCCGCCCCATTGTACCCTGGAGGTGCCCTGCTGTCCGTCATCAGTTGAAGTTGATTCAAGGCGGCTTTCTGCTTGAGAGGCCGCTTGAGCATAGGGAATGTGGAATTCCACCTGGTGGACACATCCTGCAACAGCAGGTGTACTGCGGAGCCTTGCTCTTCCTGCTTCACCCGGAGGAGGCCGCTGCCCTTCACGCTCCAGTTAAAGAAACCAGCCAACTTCCTCCCCTGCTTGATCAGAGAGCTAAGGGTGCCTGACCCAATCCCCTTCTCCCCCAAGCCCAGATCATCCCTGACCACCACATGAAGGGTGTGTGTGGTGCAAGTGATGCTGGTTAAGCCCCCCTTGCAGATTGCCCTCAATATATTTTCTGCGTTGTCGCTCACCATGCACCCCTTGGTGAAGGGCGCACCTGGAGTGACCCACTCCCTCACCATGGCAGTCAGGGCTGCCTCAATGTTCCGAGCAGTGTGGGGGCTGTCCATTATTTCCACCTGAAACAAGGCCCACCTATACTCTGCTTCAGGACCCCTCCTGCCACTGCCAAAAGTTGCCTCCGGGTCCTGCCACTAGTGCGCCGTCACTGCCAGGTAGGCTTGCTGCGCAGTTCAACTCGACCATAGGTCAATGGTGAAGTGGACGGTGGCACCCCCAACCCCTGACAGTTGCTTCCTCACCCACTCCTTTAAAGCCCGGTACGAGGCTGGCACCACCTGCCGACTCAGGGTGGTGCCATGCACAAGGGCAGATTAAACTGGGGGGCCAGGAACCCAATCAGGTGCCTAAACCCCATGTCCCTGACCACTGAGAAGGGCTGCCTATCGAGTGTGACCATTTCCTCCAACATGTGCGTGGCTTTCAGTTGAAAGCCATGCCACCCTCCACGTCCTACAGCTGCCGATGGACTTGGCAGTTGCCACCACGTCAGCTCCTCCATGGTGCACTGACACTTTTGGGCCTCAACTGGCTGCTGCTGCTGTTGCTGCTCATGTTTCTGCTTCTGCTTCTGCTTCTGCTTCTGCTACTGCTGCTGTTCCCCCCTATCAGCAATTCTACTCCTGCTGCTAGAGGTAGCTTTTCGAGGAGGATGCTTGTCCGCTGATGGAGGCAGATGACTGGCCACTGCAGTCGGGAACCCGCTGGCGTCCACTGCCCCTGCCTGCCCACTTAGCAGCACAGCACTGTGGCATCCCTTCAGGTGCCTCACCATGGCAGTTGTGCCAAGGTTGGTTAGCACCTGCCCATGCTTCACCACCTTCTGGCAAAAGCTGCACTGCATCTCCCTGGGATCATCCGCCCACACCAACTTAAAATGCATCCATACAGAGGATTTTTTGCGCCCCCCTGCCTTCTGGCCCGCACCGGGTGATGCACCACTGACCACTCTGATGGGAGGGGCAGAACATGGTGGTAACAGCTCTCAGAGGGACAGTCATTGCCTCAGCACCAGACATCTCCTCCACAGGACTAGTGTCTGCCTCGCTGTCCCCAATCTGAGATATGTCCCGTGATGGGGAGTACTGGGACCCTGAGGCTGATCCACTGCCCATGCTGCTGCCACTCTCCCTGTGCCCCTTATAGCTGCTGCTGCTGCTGCTGCTGCTGCTACTACTGCTCCTGCTCCTCTCCCTGCTGTCATTGCCCAGGGATCGGGCCCTGCCTGTAGCATCCGGGGTGGGATCCACCAGCCCTGGACTGCTGGGAATCACATCAATAATGGGAGACAATGGTGGCCCGTGATCAACATTTGACCCAGAAGCACCTGCACCTGCTCCTGCAGCCACAGCAGAGACAGCTTCAGCCTCCTGGACTGCAGACCTTCAAGTGCTCTGCATGGCAGTGGAGGATGCTGGCAGGAGGCGACACCGAACCACACCCATAGTGCCACTGCTGGGAACCTCTGAAGCCTGTCTGCCAAAATCAGGCCTGTGCAGTTTGGGGCATGGTGAGGGCTTTGGGCTGCTGCTGCTGCCTGCCACTCCACTAGCACGGCCCCTGCCACCTCAGCCACGTGCCCCATTGCCTGTCTTACGGGTAGCAGACTGGCCTTTCCTGCTTCCCTTCTCCATTTCTCCCACCCAAAGAATGTACAGGAAGATTTTATAATTTAAAAAATGTATTTATTCATTCAAATTTGGAATATAATAGTATATATATATCTACACTAACTCTAACTGCTATTAACTATTCTAAAACCTATGGAACTAAATGGAATATTATGTAATATCTACAAAGGTGTAGTCCTACAAACACACTATTAAATATTTAAACTAATTCACTACACACTATCTCTATCTATCTTTATAACGAAGCTAACTCCTACAACTATCTATCTATAGTACCTATTATCTAATCTCTCTCTCTCTCTCTCTCTCTCTCTCTCTCTCTCTCTCTCTCTCTCTCTCTATATATATATATATATATATA
>QEPC01009728.1:287900-309322 GCA_003113815.1 Sphenodon punctatus
ACACACACACACACACACACACACAGGGATGGGGGGGACACAGACAGCTCACAACAAACAACACAGGGAGGGGTACAAAACTGAAATGAAACCTAAATCAATCTAATGCTACACTAAATAAATCCAAAAACAGGGGAAGGGAATCAGGGATGGAATATATACAGGGAGGAGGGAAGGATTCAATGGAGGGGAGGGAGAAAGAATACAGGGAGGGGTAAAAAATAAAAACAACACCTAAATCTATCTAAGCTAATCTAAATAAATGAAACTATGGAGGTAAATGTGTGGAAATTGGTGAAATAGGAGGAGAATGGCAATGGATTGGGACAATCTGCTGGGACAGGGAGACTTCTGAAAACGCCTGCTGACAGGATCAGTGGCTAGCTCAGAACAAATTGGAAGGGGGGAGGGCAATTACTTTTTTTACTTGCTGCACCCGCCTTACCACAAGCCCCGTTGGCTCTGTGCAGCCTAGCCAGTGGCAAATTGCAGACTGCCAAGTCAGTGGTCTGAGGAAAAGAGGGCTGGTGATTGAGCAGGCCGGCTGCTAGTCCAAACCTCTCCACCCATCCTCAGCTGACCCCCCCCCCTCTCCCTGGGCCTGCCAGTCAGGTTTTTCCCACCAAAACGCGGCCTGAACTCATTCAAACGCGGTAGAACTGTTTGGGGGGTCTGGCGTTCAATTCTGGCATTCGGTTCAGGTGTCCAAATTGGCTGAATCCGGACCGAACTCCGACCGTCTGAACCGCGTTCGCGCATTCCTAAAGCGGGGTCTAAGCCCCAGAATAGTGAAAACAGCCCAGCCTTAAATGTAATCCAACAGTCCAGCCCTAAACGGAATATTGATTCACTGTTTGGGTTCTCCAGTTATAAATCCTATCCACCTGAAAAAGTACATAAGAAGTTCCTTTACTTAATAAATACAGTATGTGATGCTAGACATCAAATGTAATTGAATATGGTTTGATACAACTTCCAAACTAGCCTGTGATCCTCAAACCATCTTTTCTCAAGTACTAGTCCTACTGCAGTCAGAGGAGTACTTCACACTTAGTGGTTTAAGGATTCATTGATAACTCTGTTTTCAAGGTCGTAACACTCAGTGTCCTGCCACAGTTCTAAACTGGGAATTAAAAATTCTGGCTTCTCTCTTAGCTCATCTACAAATTTTATTTATTTATTTATTTTATAGATTTGTATCCCGCCCCCTCCTGCAATGCAGCTCGGGGCGGCTAACAGCAAGGATAAAAAACAATTTAAAACAGTTAAAATATAAATATAAAATACATCAATAAAACAGGGCTAAAAGACAGTAATAAATAAATAAACGGGCGGGGGATTAAAATCACCCCCCCCACCCTCCCTCCCAAAGGCCTGGGCAAACAGCCAGGTCTTACAATTCCGCCGAAATGTCAAAAGGCTTGGGGCCAGGCGAGCTTCCTCCGGAAGGGAGTTCCACAGCCGCGGCCCTACCACCGAGAATGCTCGCTCCATCGTGGCCCCCCGCTTAACACGGGGGACCTCCAGGAGGGCACCCCCGGCAGACCGCAGGAGCCGTTCCGGGGCGCGAAGGGCGAGGCGGTCCCTAAGGTAAGAGGGGCCAAGGCCGTATAGGGCTTTATAGATCATTACTAGGACCTTGAACTTGGCCCGGCACACTATCGGCAGCCAGTGCAGCGCTCGGAGCACCGGTGTAATGTGCTCCCGGCGACCCGTCCCCGTAAGAAGACGGGCCGCCGCATTCTGCACCAGCTGCAGCCTCCGGGCCAAGAACAAGGGAAGCCCCACGTAGAGCGCGTTACAGTAGTCGAGCCGCGAGGTGACGAAGGCATGGATGAGGGAGGCCAGGTCCGGGCCAGAGACATACGGACGCAGCCTACGTACCAGATAAAGCTGGCGGAAGGCAGCCTTAGCGACTGCCTCCACCTGCCGCTCCAGCCGCAGGTCTGCGTCCAATATGACCCCCAGACTCCGGACCTGCTGAGCTACAGGGGGGCAAACCCCCCCAATCAGGGGGGCCACCACCCCCTTCGCCCTCCCCACCACCATCACCTCCGTCTTATCTGGGTTGAGCTTCAGTCTGCTCCGCCGCATCCAATCCGCCACGGCCTCCAAACATTGGGATAGCACCGAGACAGCAGGGTCTGGGTCGGTAGAAAACGAGAGGTACAGCTGAGTATCATCAGCATACTGGTGACATCGCACCCCGAACCCTCTCACGACCTCCCCCAAGGGCTGCATATAGATGTTAAATAATAATGGAGACAAGATCGATCCCTGCGGAACGCCACACGGTAAGGCGCGGGGGCTCGATGTTTCCTCCCCCAACACCACCCGCTGGCTCCTCCCCGAGAGGAATGAACGGAACCATTCAAGAACAGTCCCGTCCAGACCCCCCCGGTCACGCAGTCGTCTCAACAGCAGCCCATGGTCCACGGTGTCAAAAGCGGCCGAGAGATCGAGCAGGATGAGAAATGTCGAACATCCCGCATCCATCTCCCGGCGGAGGTCGTCCACCAAGGCCACCAACGCCGTCTCGGTGCCATAGCCGGGGCGGAACCCAGATTGAAACGGGTCAAGGAGCCCGATATTATCTAGATGACCCTGGAGCTGGAGCGCCACTGCCCGCTCAATAACCTTCCCTAAAAAGGGAAGGTTAGAGACAGGTCGGTAGCTGGCGAGCGCGTCTACGTCCAACGATGGTTTTTTCAGCAGGGGGCGCACCACAGCCTCTTTTAAGCAAGGCGACAACCTCCCCTGCCGAAGGGACGCATTCACCACCCTCGCCAGCACCGTCCCCAACGTCTCCCCGGAAGCTTTTATTAACCAGGACGGGCATGGATCTAGTTGACAACACGTGGCCCTCACAGACCCCAGGACATCCACCACATCGGCTGGCGTCACTTCCTGAAACTCACCCCATAAAGATGGACCAGACGGACCCTCCGCCCCCCCGCGCTCTTCCCCTACTGCTATCAACCCAGCGTCGAAATCGGCCTGAATCCGAGCGATCTTGTCTGCGAAGTAGATGACAAACTCCTCACAGCGGGCCCGGGACAAGTCCCCATCCAGGCGGAGGGAGGCCGGACTCACCAGCCCCCGCACCACCCGAAACAGCTCCGCTGGACGCGACTTCGCAGACGCTATGAGGACGGCGAGGAATTCCTTCCTCGCCGTCCTCACAGCCTCCACATAGGACCGCAAATGGGCCCTATGGAGAAGACGATCGGAGACAGACCGAGTCCGACGCCAGCGTCGCTCTAGCCTCCTGCCCACACGCTTCATACACCGCAGCCCCTCAGTAAACCAAGGGGTCCTGCGGTGACGAGACCGAGGCAGAAGGCGCCTCGGAGCCACCCTGTCAATGGCCTCCTCCAGCAAGATGTTCCAATGCCGGACCAGCTCATCCACAGAGTGACCGTCCACATCCAGGGTAAGCTCCCTCAGGACCTCCTGGAACCGCTGGGGTTCCATCAGCCTCCGAGGGCGGACCATCCTAACTGGTCCCTTCCCCTTCTGGAGGGGGCGCGCTAAAAGACCGGCCTGAAGGAGGTAATGGTCCGTCCACGACAAGGGCACCGCTGTCACCTCCCCCACAACCGGACCCCCCGCCTCAAGGCCAGAGCCGAAGATCAGGTCGAGGGTATGTCCCCCCACGTGGGTCGGGCAGATCACCTCCTGGGACAGGTTCATAGTTGCCATGGCGGCCATGAACTCCCGCTCCGCCCCAACAAGGCCGGCATCGGCGTGGACGTTGAAGTCCCCCAGAACCAAATGCACTCCCACAAGTCCCCACCTGTCTTAGTTGTGCCATCTATTTATTGGTTAGAGATATTAAGAAGTTTTTGAGTTTTAGCTTTTAGGAGTGTATTCATTTATTCACATTTTTATCCCCCCTCTAAGGCTTAGGGCAGGTTACAATCCATAAAATATATATTCAAAATACACAAAATAAAACAAATATTAAAATACCCAAATAAAACCAAGTAAAAACAGACAACTTGCCTAATCCAGAACACCCCAACCCTACCCCTACCTGTCCAATGCCTGACCAAAGAAGAAGGTCTTCTATTGCCTCCAGAAGATAAACAGACTTGGGCTTAGGCAAACCTCCAAAGAAAGGGAGTTGTATAAATGTGGAGCAATACCAGGTAGGTTTGGGGAACGTAACCTCTTACTGTTGGGAGCTGGGAATAAACAGGGAATGGATCACCCCATTGTTACCTGTTGGGTGCTTCTTCCAAGCAACTGACATTGGCCACTGTCAGAGATGGGTGCTGGGCTCGGTGGATCATTGGTCTGACCCAGTATGGCACTACTTATGTTATGTTCTTATGAGCAGCCACGGAGAATGCCTCTCTACGTACACTTGTTGTGCAAACTCGATGGGCAGATGGTACCCACAAAAGGGCGCTTTTTGCTGACCTCAGAGGCTGTAATGAGATGTGAGGGAAGATGAGGTCTTTCAGATATTTGCAGCTCAGGCCATTCTGGGCTTTATTAGTCAAAACCAGCACCTTATACTGGCTATTTGTGGCCAGTGCAAATTTCAGTGCACCAGTGTAATGTGCTCCCAGCGGCTCGCCTCCAACAGGAGACGGACCACCGCATTCTGAACCGGCTGACTGCAGCTTCTGAAAAGTAATCCAAGAGAGCTCCACATAGAGCAAATTACCGTAGTCTATCATCAAGGTTGTTACCATAGATGAAGGGGGCCAAGTCTGAATCTGATAGAAAAGGTCGCAGCCTTCTCACCAGGTGGAGTTGGTGAAAAGCACTCCTGACCACCACTGCAGCCAGATGATCCAGGAGCATCAATGGATCCAAGAGTACCTAAGGTTTCAAACCTGAGTGACCAAAGGAGTCTGGTCCCTAATATCAATGACAGATGTCCCAATGTCCCCCAGATCACAAGGCCAGCCAACCATTGTCACCTTAGCTATGAGACCACAGGATGAATTTTGTTCAATTGAATTTTATTTTATCCTATAGAATTTTGAAGAGACTTTTGTTAGAGGACTGTCCAGCTGTACATTTTTATTGCTTAATAAAATTGGACACAATCCCTGTTGTTACTAATGGGAGTTCTGCTTCAAAGTTTTCCTAGCTCTGAACATAACATGTGCCCTCTGTTTTTTGCTGTTAATTAATCTTACTCACTTTCCCACTATGCATTGCTTCAATTAGAAAAGCTATCAGACTGACTTAGTACAGGCAGGCACAGATTTGCAGTGTTGACAAATTATAAAAGCAGCAGCAGCAAGCGCTTTCAATTTCCTTAGAGAAAGGAAATGGAAATAGTAGCAAGTACTTTTAAAAAAATAAATATAGCTCCATGACAATAATTGGTGTCTCTGGGATTTTATAAAAAGAGAGATCTGCTGGTCTAGTTACAGATTCAGTGCTGAGCATACCATTGGAAGAAGAGATAAAAGAATAATAATTGGTTCGCAACTTTTTGCAGTGGCATCTCTGATTTCTTCTTAGAGCTAAGCATATTTATAAAACTGAATTGACCAATTTGTCTGCTGGCATGAAAGCACTAAATAAGGTGCGCAGAGCACTGAAGTATTGTCTTAGGAGTCTAGTGTCTCTGACAGGTGCAGGTATGTACATGGGATTTACACTGCAGTAGGTAGGCAAAGAAAATAAGATGCCCTGCTTTAGTTGGCTGAGGTCTAGTATATATTAATATGAATCTACACTCATATTCATGCTATAACATATCCTGCCTTCACATTTTAGCTCTGAACTTATTAAGTCACTGAAAAAGATGTGATCTACTCTGCAGACTTTTCAATAAAATACCAAGATTTATGGGGACAAGTTTATTCTTATTTCATAAGAATCTAAAAAAGGTAGATCTTACTTAGTGCATGCAGAAAACTTGTTCAGAGATGGATAAGAATGTTCTCAGAGTTTTTTATCTTTTGCTACTTTATTGTATTATAAGCTGTACAACTGATACTTACATTTTCTCCTTAGGCTGGAACTGAGGTGATTGAAAGAATTTTGAATTCAGTTTGCTTAATTCTCTTGTTCAACAATGGCCCTTTTAAAAATAGATGCCCCCCCCCCCGCCCATGTGTGCAGGTGGGTGGGTGCGTCAATGCGATCACCGCGGTGTGTGTGTGTGTGTGTGTGTGTGTGTTTGTGCTCCTGCGCTCCACCCACCTCTACCCATCGCCCAGGCACGGAGACACTGGGACAATGGAGGTGCTTCTGTGCATGGAGGTGGGTGACCGTCGGTGTAATGGGCCACCAAATACAGTACCCACCCATCCCCCCACACACTTGCACCTGTTTGAAAAGGACCAAAGTAAAAGGGAACATTTTGCTTCTTGTGAGTAATGGGGTAGGGGCAGTCACAAATTATCAAAATATTGAAGTAACAAATGCTGAATAGTGCAATATCAAATTAATGAAGTAATAAAGAAATTCAAGCCTGTGAACTTTACCTGTAAATTTAAATTGTGTGACAAATATTTCAAATTTGCATTTGTGAATTCATTAAAATATGTTGAATACAATTCTTCTCGGTCAGACCTCCTTTATTCAGATAATTTTCTATGCTATCTGTACTTATATCACCACGTACTTTCAGAAGATGTGAAGCATATACTGTAAAGCAGGGATGGGGAGCCCCAGCCTTCCAGACTGCTGACCTTTGTTCCAGTCTGAGATGTGATACTTGAGTTGGACAGAAGGTGGTGAGAAGTGTGTCACAAGGGCAGACATGGGGACCTTGGGCCATACCCCAGGTAGTCAGGATCATCAGGCCAGGGGGGCAGGGTATAATGGGGTCATCAGTGTGGGGAGTCAGGGTTGCTGTGCATGGAACACAGAGTGCGGTTCACTACTCAGGAATACAAAGAAATGCATAAGTAGGACCTAGCAGAGAGGTGGGGAGGGGAACTGGGGCCTGAAAAATGTTGCCTTCCTATCCTGCTTTCCCACTCCTGATGGTTTTGCCTTCCCATCCTATAGACCCCTGGCTCCAGCATTCCCTAGCCCAGTGGCCCCAGAGTGTCCTATTGGGCCACACCTCCAGCTGCACTACTGGGACATGCCTACATGCCACCCCAGCCTGTGGAGGCATACAGGTTTCTGAATCCTAATGTAAAGCAACTATACTGTACTATATTTTATTCAAATGCTTGCTGTTAACCCACAATACTTCACATAATAATTTTAAAGTAATTAAATTAAACGTGTTGTTAACTGCCAATACGCCAGGGAGCTATCTCAGCTGACTGGGGCAGTGCGTTATCACTTTCCGCGCTTTCCCAGAATGTCTGCCATTGGCCGTCATGGCTGGCCATCAGCTGGGCAGACAGGCCACCAGGCATAGGATGGAGGCATGCGGATGCATGTCTGCGTGTCTTCTAAGTCACCTGGTGAACATTAGTTATCTGTATTCCTATGTCGGGTGACCTTACCTTTGGTCCAGGTAAGGTCATGGGGACTGTAACTTTCAGTCATTAAAGATTTTGAGACCTCCATGACTTAATTCTATGCCTTTCCCCTCTGATAGATCCCCACCTGTTTGATCCCCCTCTGTTTAATCCCTACTGTGCCAACCCTACTGGTAACTCCTCCAACTTGGTTGTGGTCAGAACAACCTATTGTGACAAGAACAACAGCCGGACAGCAGCTGCAACAGCAGCAAAACTTTGGTCCCGGCCGTTGGTCATGTAACCTTCTGTTCCTTCATTTAAGACCTCAATGGAACCATTACAACTTAAAATAAAATGTTAAAAGACTTATACTGCTTTTTCTAACAACACAAATGGTGGTCGGCGGCTGCTTGACTGCACATCCACTAGCCAACAGAACTGATTTTTTTAATGTTTAAAAACTTGTTTTTGGCTGCACCAATCACTACACCAGCATTTGATCTAGATCTTAGACTCCAAGGCTGTGAAATCTGGGGGCTCAACTCATCAGGGGGGAGGAGATATTGATTATTCAAAATAGTCAGGACTCTGTGTATTTTGACCACAATCAATTAACATTTAAACAGTTATAACTTTTGATTTTCTGGATGGATCGTCTTCACATTTTGCACATATGATAGTTCTCACAAATATAAACTCTAAATAAATTTTCACAACTTTAGCTCAAGCAGTCTCCTCAATATTGGGGCTTCATCAATCCCCTGATTATAATTGAAAGCTGTTCTGCCTTTAACTTTGTGGCTCCTACCAAAGCCAGATAATAGATTAGTTTCAGTGGTAGTTGCCCCACTTCATAATAATGAGACTTAACTATTTCTCTTCCTACTCATCATTTTAGCAGACCAGCTCCCTTTCCATAAACAACTTTCTGGACCATTTACTTTACTGTCAGTCACATAACATTCTTGAGGCAACTACAGCTTTTGAAGCAATAATCCAGAAAGTATTTAAAGGAATTTTAGGTTTTTAAATGTGTTTAGCAGCAAACTATGTTTAGTTCAGCACCGAAACCATGTGAGTAACCTGTTTCCCACTGACTAATAGTAAGGCCTCCATAGACGTATGAGTATGAAAACATCTGAGTTACATAATTCAACAGGAATGACTCAAAACTTGTTAATACTAGTGTGAGCTGTGGATTTTTGCTCTCTTAGAGTATTTCCATGGCACCTCTGTTTTACCATTTTGCAATGTCCCCTAACAAATATTTTTGGAGAATGAGCAGTTGTTGATGTACCGAAAGAGACAAGGTTGAGGAAAATTTACAGATTTATGGAACATTTTGAAATTCTAATATAGTTCATAAAGCAGAGTTGGGGGTGGGGTGGGATTTTTCCCTCTCAGGGACCACTTTGAATATTAGTACAAGCTATGAGGGCTGCACAGAAGTTGAGGGCAAAGGTGCTTAAGGTATTTTTTCAAGAGGGAGGGCCCAGGTCATGGGCAGTGGCATGGATCTGTCTTCATCTCTCCTCAGTTATCCTGATCTCAGTTTTTCAGTGCTTGGGAATAGAAACTGGATCCAGCAGCCAGATCCAGGAAACAGAAAGGGCCCACATAAAAACTAGCCATGGACTGCATTTGGCCTCCAGGCCTGACATTCCTTATCCCAGACATAAAATAATGTAGTATACAATATTAACCTGAAGAAATTACTATACTTTTACTTCTCAACTGCACTCTAGCAATGTGTTCCTTCACCTCCTTCATGCTGGTGTTAATCTTTAGTGCTGACACCATTTTAACTCAGTGAAAATGAACTTGAAGGTTAGCACTGGTGTGCACCATGTTGAGGATCATACCCTCAGCCTTTAAATCTCACAGCAGAGAAAAGTCGTGTTGTCTTGTCTCTGCTCAGAGCTGATGGACAGCCATGCATTATTATGCCAAAATAGAGTGCTGAGTAACCAACAATCCTATTTTTAAATCAATTTTAAGCAATTTGCAGAGATCTACCTTCTGAAATGTTTCACTTAGTTGAGCAATCTGGTTGCCTTCTCAGCATAGCAAGTAATACAGTAAGTTGCACTTAAAACAACCTTAATTACAAGAAGATACAGAAACAATTAACTATAGTATAAACATAAATGGTCTGAGTAGCTCATTAATAGAAGTGTGTGGTTTGCAGCATTTGTAGTGTGTTGTGCCTGGTGTCACAGCAACTTTCAGACATAGAAGTCATGAAAACATAATGACTCTAGCAATCAATATGCAATTCGACTGCCTTCTCCCTGTGTTGAAGGATTAATTTAATGGTTGAGAGTTAACAGAATGACAATTTTTTGGTGTAAGTATCTGTGAAATGTGTTTAAAACATTTATTCTAAGGTCATTGAAATATAGATTTCAAACTGATGCTGCCTGTTGTAGTTTAGTTTTGTACACATATTAGATCAATAATAGTTGATCTGGTTTGGAGTATGCTCTGAAGTCGTTATTTGCCTACCTGTAACGAACAATAATTGTCTGTCGCAAATATTAATGAGAGATGAAAGTCTGATCAGTTACCAGTAATAATGAACAGTTAAAAGATAACTGTCTTGAAGGCCATGTTAACTTCTGCGGTAAGAGCGAGCCCTTGAAGTTGTCACTGCTTGTCGTTCACATTGGGTCTAAGTTAAAATGCTTGTTCAAACAGGGCAGCTGAGACATTCTTAGACTGTGGGTTGGGACTGAAGTGGGGTTGCACCATCTGCAGATGGAGTCTCAATCCCAGTTAATATCACCTGTCTGTACCTTGAATGCTTCTGGGGCACAGCATGGTACTTAAGTCTCAAAATAAACTCACCACTATAACCACTGGTATAGAACAAACCAAAAAACCCCATGTCCCTCAAAGTCTTTAAGTACATGGGAGGGCTGAGCTCTGTATCATGGATAGACAACAGGAAACCCACAGCTTTCCAATAGACCTTACAACAGACCATTTCCTGTAGATCATCTCTTCAGACTTGGCTATGGTTGTGTTCCTTTTTATCTCAAACTCAGATTTGTGCAGTGCACTTAATCTACATCTCTGCCGTGACTGCTGATATCCAATTAGTAACCCCCCTTCCCCTGTATAAAGCCTGTAACACTGGTATTCTGTGTTATGAAATGTCTACTAACTGATTGCAGGATGAAGCTTCACAAGTTGGTTTTGATCTCAAAAGTCTAAACTGATTTGGAACTTTTTTTTTCTTTTTTTTTAAAGCATTTATATCCTGCCCCTCTTGGTCAAGGAGACCAGGAATTGGAAACTGAAGTGGGCTGTCAGTTGCAGCTTCTAAATGAGGAGCCCTTGGCTTTTGAAGCTGACTCTTCCCTTTGCCATTCCTAGGATGCGTCTTGGGAAAGACATGCTATACTTCAGCCAGAGGTTCTGGGCCTGATAAAGAAACTGATGAGTCAATTTGTGCAGCTTGTGTTATGTAGGCAATCAGAGTAGGGGATGAAAATGGCCCCCTTTGACCATAAGACCCTGTTTGGTTGTGTGTAGGGAAATAATGTATATAAAAGCCTTTTTTATACGGGCTGCAGTTGGTGGGGGGGACTGGTGTGTGCCGTGGCAGCGTGGGCAATGCAGGGGGAGGGGAGTGCACACAGTAGCATACTGATCCCCTTGTATCCCTACTCATGGAGCAATTGCTGTTTTGGCTAATTTCTCTGAGTGGGTGATGCCCACTCTGCGTGGGCATGAGTGGGTGCGTCTCGTATAAAAAAGGCCAGAGAATGGATTGAGTTATCACCAGGTGAAGTTTTTCTTTGGGCCTTTTTCAAGATGACCTTCCCAGAAGTCTTTTGGACTACCATCTGTGTGATCAAATTTTGTATGCTCCAGACAGTGATTGTACTGATACATGCAGTGTACAATCTAAATAAATAAATGCAATTTGTCACTGAAGTCATAAGCGTTTCTGCTACTCTGTCATAGATCAGTCTTTCAGGTACATTGTTCTTACTCTCAGCTAATTCTGCTTCTCAGTCTTATTAGTCATTACATCTCTGAACATTTTAAACTACGCTGTGCTTCATCCCTTCTTTTTCTTTATTTCACTAAATGTTACACCAAATAAGGTGACGATGAATAAGGCATCCTTCCTGTTCTTGTGCAGCGAGGGCCTTCTCTTTAATGTGGTTACTTACAGCTCATCAAGTAGACTTATGGTAAATCACAAGCTCTGGTCTTAAAGTTGTCCTGCATATTTCATAGCATCAAGTGGTCGGTTTTCAGATTGTAATTTACTGTAATCAATTTTCTGGGTCTTATAGATCAAAGAGATATGGACTCATCTCTCTGAGGAATATTAAAACCTCCAGTAACTTATTTAAAATCCCTTAGAAGCTATTAAACCTATGACCAGGATTACATAGCAGCTCTTTAATTAGGGGCATAATTACACTTTTTAGTATTGCTTTCATCTAAATAACATTTTTTTTTCTTAGCTATGGTTTCTCAGACAGAGGTTCTCTTTTTCTTGCCTTACTCTGTTAGGTTTGTGGAATGACAAAGTGGAAGTTTACACAAGCTTCCGCTGCCCCCGTCACTACCTGTCCAAAACTATATGACAATTCCCATATTTTCTTGACAGCCTTAACTGCACGGTTCTTTTCATGTAAGCACTTAAGTGTGACTGACTGTCAGACTCTTGAACTCAAGTTAAACATTATTATTTTTTTCTCCAGGAAAAGGAGGCAACTGGAATATGAATGTAACTTCAAGCCACATAATAACGTGGTTTCTTCACTTAGTGCAATGCTGGGTTTCTGAAGCTACTACACACCAAAAACAAAAAAGATAACAGCTGGATTTTGAGCCCAAACTTTAGTAGGAAAAAAAGCTACTGGACACAGCTGATGATGCTTTTAGCCCCGCTCCCACGTGCAGAGCTCAGCATTTCATGGCCGGGAGATTCACCACTTGGAGAATCACCGGCCTGCATGATGTGGGCAAGTGGCTTTAGTTACACTGTATCTCCATATTATTTTATTTATTTGTTTGTTTGTTTATTTAAATTTATATGCTGCCCTTTCCAATGGGCAACCCCTCAGGGTGGTTTACAACATATAAAAATAGCTAAAAATCTCTTAGCCCCCTATAACACTTCCCCCAATCCTGCTCCCACCAATCCCACACAACCCAAGCCCTGCCTCCTAACCACCTGGCCAAATAAAAAGCTCTTACATTGTTTGTGGAATTTGTCAGACTTAGACGAATCTCCAGGGGGAGAGAGTCCCATAATGGTGGGACAGCCACTGAAAATGCCTCTTTGCATGCCCTTGTTGTAGAAACTTCATGAAGAAACAATATGTGCAAGAGGATGCTCTTGGCTGACCTCAGAGCCCACAATGGGACATAAGGGAAGAGGAGAACTTTCAGATACTTGGGGCCCAAGACGTTTAGGGTTTTATAGGTCAAAACTATGGCTGAAACGGGATCTTGATTTTTCTCTCAGTTCTCACTGAGAATCATGATTCTTGACTCATTTTTGTGAGAATTGATGAACAAGAAAATCCCTGGTTTTCTTGGTCGAGATTTTTTCTGTATATACCATTTACCCATTACCATTTACCATGTGCCATGTTTCCCCAGTAATGTGCATGCACAAAATGGCTTCCCTTTTCCAAAATGGTGGTGATGCTGCCAGCACCATCTTGGAAGAGGGCTGCACATGTACAGAACCGCCATAGTGTCCATTTGACCATACACATTACTGGGAAGAACGTGGTACATGGTAAACAGTAATGGTAAACAGAAACGGTAAAAAGTAAACAATATATCAAGAAAAATTCTCAACTGACTTCTCAAACAATTATTGAGATTGCCCTGAAATTCCAGTAACAGTTTTCGATTCTCATGAGTTTTTCGTGAGAAAGAAATTGATTCTCATTTCAGCTCTAAAAACCAGCACCTCGAATTATACTCAGAAAGCTTTTGGTAGCTTGTGCAGATCTGGAGCACTGGGATGATGAGAAAGAATGTGCCATTTGGTAGAGTGGGGAGAAGCCACAGGAAAAGAAGAAAAAATGGGCAACACTTGTTTGGAAGGGCAGGAGAGGCACAATTTAAAATTTTCTACTTTTCTTTACTTTGAGTTTTAAGCACTTTACAAATATTTAAATGTATTCCCTAGTAAATAGATTCGAAGGGTTCTCCATGAGTATGTAAAAGCAAAGATATTTGTTTCAGAATTACCAGACAAATAGTTCCACCAGCTAAGAACAGCCATGCACCACCAACCACAGAATCGAGAAAGAACTATCAGTCTTTCAGTCCTTTCCGATATTTCATCTAAGTGAGGTAAGTCATGGATTTTTTTCTCCCATTGGTTTAATCTTGATGTTATATTTGTGATTAATTTATTTCCCATGTTCTTGGAATCCAGCTCTTCCAACTAGCAGCACCAATATTTGCTCCTGTTCCTTCTGCAATTGGCTGGAACACTAGCTATGGCTTGGTAAAGGCCAAGTGTGAAGCACCAATAGTGCTGAAACATGGTATTCAAAATTACTTTGTTTTTACTGAGTATTTTGGTATTTGACTCTGTTTTACCAAGTACCGGGTAACCGAAGAATTGGCCCGGTACTCAATACTTGAAAATCCTCAAATAGCAACATATGGGGCTTTCCCTGCCCCTATATAAGGGTACTGAGTACTCAGAAATACTCAGTACTCGTTTTTATTTTACTGACTATTTTACCGAGTACTGAGGCTGAACTCTCGGATCTGGTCCTCGGAAACTTGGAAATACTTGCAAATAATTTTTTTAGTATCGGTTCAACCCTAAACACCAATAATACTTAATTGTCCTTTAAACAGCTTTACTGATCTAGAGGGCATGGTTCAACTAATGGTCCCTAGAGTTGTTCTTCCTTGCCACATCTTCTGTTCTAGTGTGACCAGGCCTGGACTTAGGGGCAGGCTCCCTAGGCCCAGGCCTTTGGTGGCATTTTCTGGGGGGCAGAAATCCTGGCGCTGACTCTGCCCTGCTCCGTTTTTGTTTTTCTCCCTGCACAGCCGAGGCTGCTGCCCACAGCCAAAGCCTGTTGCCTGGGTCCCCATCCCTCACCTGCCTCTGCCGCAGCAGCAGCAGCAGCATCAGGACATTGGGACTGGGAGATAAAGCTGTTTGTTTACAAACAACTCCTCCCCATGTAAGTGATCAGAAGGTTGTTGCCTTGTAAAGAAGGTTCTTCGAGATAGATCCCAACGTTCTCACAACTGGGTTGTGCATGCTCACCATATTCAAATAATAGACCACGTGATGGTCTTGAGCTCCTCTACTATAAAAAGCACTCTCCCCCTCAGAATACCAGTTCCTTCCAACCCTTTCTAAGAATATAAGAAAAAAATTCCATGCAGGGCTGTAAGGGTAGGTATTGTGAGAATGTTCAGAACCATCTCGAAGAATCTTGTTTACATGGCAGCAACCTTCTGTTCTTCTTCAAGTGGCTCCTCATAGGCCCTTTTTACATGCCTCTGCCAGGTTGGGGTGTGTGTGTTTCCATGGGCACACTGGTGTATGGGTGGGGCATGCACACGGCCGCACACGCATACCCACTCACACCCTGCTCATCCGCACCCACGGAGCAACCTCCATTTCCCCTGGTTGCTTCGTGCATGGGGTCAAGCGGGGGGTGAGTGGGGGTGCGTGTTAGGCAGGTGCGTGCATGCACCCGTAGTCACCGCAGATGCACACACCGTATAGTTCACAAGGAGCTCCCCCACCCATGAACATGCAGCATGGGGGCGGGGCTTCTCTTGGGGGCATCAGCCTGAGAAAGGCCTATGGGTGCAAAATTCCTAAGTCTGGCCTTGAGCATGACCCAGCTACCCAGAAGCATTCTTTCAGATTAGAGAGTGATGCCTGAATGAGTTACCCTACAGAAGCTTTCTCCACACTGTTGCTCTCTTCTATACAGAGATGGGAATTGGAGTGGCAAGAATTCAGCATGACATAGGGGGTCTAGGCATTTAACACAGGGATATTGTTTCCCTGGTTACATCTATTCTTAACGTCCTGTACTGAGTGCTTCCACTGAAGTTATGCATTTCTAATGTTGTTATTCTCAGGGAATTTAGTGCCAGTTCTAGCATTTAACACCCTTTGAAGTGAATGGAACTTACTCCTGAACTAATAGTTAGTACTGGCAGTGTGTCAGGAGGATTGTGCTGCTCATCTGGGCAAAACTGGGGCCTTGATGTGTCTAGTTGCCACTTTCTCCAGTGGACACTGACTAAAGTAATTTTAAATGTTGGTGGTGTTGCACTAGATGGTTGTGTGTACGCAGTCTTGCATTTGGATTTGTTGTTGTTATTTATTATTTATATTGTGCCAGCACTGATCCTGTGCTGTACAGTCAAGGAGAGCAATCCAAGACTGATGTACGCCAATTGCAGGTGCCATACTCTGGCCAGAATGTTCATGCTCAGGTGCGCATGCGTGCTGCATGCACAGCACAGCCTCCCAAGACTGTGCTGCATGCATGGCAAGCATGTGCATATGAGCATGTGCGTTCTGACTTTGTGTCATGTGTGGGGGTCGGCATACGTCGGCCGTTGGATTGCTCTCATGTTTTTTAAGAAAGGTCCTTGGCCCAAAGCGGGGGGGTTGCAATCTAGGATAAAAAAAGAGGGGAACATAAGGAGAGATGGGGATACATACATTTCCATTTTACAGAAGGGGAACTGAGGCTCAGAGAGAGCAACTTGCTCAAGAAATCAGATTAACATAGGGGTCTAGGCATTTCATTCAGGGATATGAGTTCATGGCCAATATAGGATTTGAACGTTGGTTTTCCAGGTCCAAGTCCAGCACCTTATGCATTAAGCTACACCTGAAGAGCGTGAAAACTACTCCCACTAGTTTGCAAACTAAAATTCCAATAGATCCCAGCTCTTTACTTTCTTTTAAAAACAGATTTAACCCCCATTTCTGCTGCTTATTATAATTTATCTTCCAGACTATTTACTCAGCAGTCTCTTCTTCTGTGTCTCTTCATACTAGCCAGCTACCTGCAGCTGTGAGGGAGAAAGTCTGACTGCTTAGTCAGTTATCTGCTACATAGGGTAAAATAAGATGTGCGGGTGGCGCTGCGGCTCCCCAGCCAAGCCTGGCTTGAGAAACCACAGCCGATGCGACCCAGGTTAGGCAGGTGCACAGAATTAACGTGCCCATGGTCAGAGAGCCATTGCACTGTCCACACGGTCTGGGTAGGCTGGGGAGCGCAAAAGACCTGCCTCCTGCCATGATGGACAGCCATGTTGGCCAATGATGGGAAGCCATGGCAGGCAGCCATGGTGGCCCCTGACCTAGAACGGGCATGGTGGGACTCACAGAAATGCTAGCCCTGGTTGACCTGCATGGGTGGCCCTTAGCCCAGACTGTGACTGCAAAGATTTTCTGATGACGCTGCCTACCTGCCCCAGGGCAGAAGCAGACCAATATCTGGCCAACATCTAAACAGATGTGATGGTGGATCATGGGCCACAGCGGGCTAAAGCTGGCCACTGGCATGTCTGTTTTTACCCATAGTTCTGGAATAGTGGTTGGTAAAGCAATTTTTGGGGGTGGGCATTAATTTTAACCCTAGCTGCTTGTGACTGATGTCCAATCAGTGCTTCTTATAGTACTATAATATTTATTAGACAAACTTCAGTTAGTGCCTGCCTATTGCATGATGCCCCTTTAAAAAAAAAGAATAACCCACAATACTCCAAAGCAATTCTTTCTGGCACAGTTAGTTTGCATTACATTTATCTTATCAAAATTTATGAATCATAACATAAGGCTGGTGTGATGCCACACAGCTAGTGCTACCCTTGTCTTCTGAGTTTATGATAATCTGTCATAATCCCATCATCTGGTTTTTTTTTCTGAATAAAAAAATATTTGTGCTGTGCTGTGCTTGTACACCAAACGTTTGATCTTGAATTTGCGGATTACTGCATGGCCTTAGTGAGTTATCAGTAGAAGGTATGAGTGGGCTTCACATCCAGTATCCCCGTGCTTTGGATAAATCTTCAGTTCAGTCCCCACAATTTTAAACTGGTGGTTATTAATGTGTGTTTGGCATTTGCATTTTACTTTGCAACTTGATGAGAGCAGTAGAATAGCGGATGACAAAATGCTTATAATTCCTTTCCCCTGGTACAGATTATGTAAGATTGCTTTTCAGGGACTGATGGTGGAGTGATTAGCAAGGAAGGACAGTGCAAGGGGAGGTCATAGAGGTTCAATCCATGACCAAAGCTCACTCAGCCTTGGTGTAAGTCTAAATGAGTTGAGCGCTAATGCTGGAAAATCTCTGGGCCAGCCACCTGTCTGGAATGTGAGAGAAATGGTACTTGTCTGAGATTGGCTTGAAAATGGAGTTGAGAGTCCAACACTGTACACTTAAAAAGGAAATAAAATGCTGAACCATTGGGGGAACCTAACTGAGCAAAATTTATCCATCAAAAATACTTCTTAGTTTTAGCAACCATTTTACAGTGGCGTTAAAAGTAGTTAAATAGAAAATTACAGCTACAAAGGTAAAGAGGTAGAAAGAAAATGACTCCTCACATTTATTATAACTCTAATTCTGCAGTGAAATCTGAGATAAGAAGTGCTCAAACTGTGAGGTCGACCTGGTTATTTGGGGTGCATGGCTGTGGCATTCTGTGTCAAGTGCCTGTATGCTACCTTCTACACTGATGTTCCTTCTACAGTGTCCGATTATAGTGTCAGAGTATAGTAAGAACAAGGTCTGAATTAAGGAGTCAAACAAATGCTGAATTCAACAAATTCATTATATTCACATTCATTTTAGCAAAGCAAATATCAAAGTGGTATTTGCTTCCATTTTTGTTTGTGGTTTCAAAATTTGTTTTTGTTTCTTTGCTTCAGTGTTTCAGTCACTTCATACTTCAGTACTTTGATATATTGGAATTCAGTACTGTATGTCTTTGGTGGGGCTCTCTGGTTTTTAAAATTGTTTGAAATTGAATGCGCATATGATTGGTCTGCCCATGTAGTGTAATGCAGAAGAAAGCCACAAAAATCCCAAATAATGAAGAACAAAGTAATCCAGGGTATCCCTGACTCTCTCTATGGGTGTTAACAAATGTTACAATGGCCCGCTGAAGCCCGCTTTGGTCCGCAAACCACCGGAACATTTGTTACTGTGCTTCCAGATGTTCATCTGGGCTAGCTCCCAAGCATGTCAGTGGCAAGCCCAGGCTGCAATCCTAAAGACCTCCGAGTCACAGTCTGGGCTACCATCCACCTGATCAGGCCAAAGCAGACCACAGTGGGCTATAACATTTGTTAAGCCCGCTGTGACCTGGCCTGGATTGAGTCCGCTATGGCTGCTGTGACTGGCCACCATGGCTGCCTGGGATAGCAGGATGCGCTGGGTGCAGTGCGGGGGCAGGTGGTCACATGTTCGTGCGGCTCCCTGCCCACCCCAGTGGCTTGGCCACCAGCATGTTTATTGTGCCACTCAGCCCAGACAGGATTGGGTTGGCAGTGGGTTCCCAACCTTGGTCGGGTTGTGAAAACGTCCGCCATCAGTTCTGTTAACAAGCTATGTTCTCTTTCCTTTGTCTCATAGATTGTAAGTCCATCGGGGCAGGGACCTGTCTCTAATTAATTATTATTCTGTACCAATTACATTGCTTGTGTTATATGTAATAATAGTATTAATAACAAATGAGTACCAAATACCAAAATACCAAAGTAATGAAGTGAAAAATACCAAAATAACGAAAAAGCAAATTTTGCTACAATGCCAAAGATGAATTCAAGTATTGATTTGTAGTAATGAATATGAAGCTATCTTTGGAAGTTCAAAAATGCATATGTTTCAGTCCTAGTAAGAAGAACATAACATGTACTGCCAGCAATCAGGCTTATGCTAAAATTTAATAGCAATAAATTTGCATATTGGCAGGGCCCTGTGTATTCTTTGTTTGTTTGTGGGGGGTATTTTAAAAAAAGCAACCACCAAAAACCCCAAACCAATTCCACAACCTAGAGCACCAAATTTTGCAAGCAGTGTACTCCGTTTCTGCGGGCAGAATGAATAGCACAAATGTATACAATTATGTACATTTTCAATGCAAATAAATCTCCCTCCTGACATTCAAACCCTTCCTAAAAACCTCCTCTGGCATCAGGGTTTCCCTAGCTCCTCACCCCCACAGACTGCTCACTGATGTTCCTTCTATGGTGCCATCATTCAAAGTATCTTTTTCCTGTGTAAACTAACCAAGCACAGTGTTCCCGTATCCTATGTCCATTCTAGTTGTAAGCCCTCCCCAAGGCATGGACTTGTCTCTAATTCATAATTGTTCAGTACCAAATACGTTGCTGGTGGTATATTGATAACTGGTAATAAAACAACCCTTTCAAACCTTCTCAGGTAACAGAATCTATCTTCCCCCCCATATTCAGGGGAGCAGGCTCTTTGCCTCCACTCCCATTGGCAGGGAGGGGGCAACTGCTGGGGCAGTGAGGCCAGGAGGAGAGGCAGGCTTGCAGGTTCTAAAGTGGAGCCATTTGCCGTCTGCAGCTTCTTGCTGTCAATACAGGAGCATGGTTACAATAGCTGTAGCAGGTGGAGCTGCACCGGGGTCCATGAGCCTGGGGGGCCCACAGGCATGCAGAGTACTAATCCATACTGGAGTAGGATGCCCCAGCAGGGGACCCATTCCATCTTCTGCACCGCAAGTTAGGTGTCTTGGGGGGCAGGGCCTGGTGGGAGTATGCCCCAGTTAGAGGGCACGTTCTCAGTGCCAAACCTGGGTAGTATCCTCAGGTTTAAAGTTCTGTTAAAGTTTATTAGTCCACTGGAGTAGTTACCTTCTCCTCCGCCTGTTAGTAAAGTGGGCTGTCTTTAAGTTCTGTATTTTGTATTCTTGCCTCTGTTCCTGTTGTGATGACAAAGCAAACTAACTTGTTGGCAAAGTAACTTCCCAAATCCCCTCTCTGGGAGGCAAGAAGGCATGCCCCCCTCTGGGCGGCAGCTGAGAGGCATCTCCTCTCCTCTGGCTGCTCCAATCTGCTCTGGGTGTTGGTGGGAGGAGAGCGGTTTCCTCCCCCTTTCCTTCGGGTGACTGGGTTTGGTCAGGGAACCTTTCCTTCCGTGCCACAATTCCCTTCTTTCATAATAGTACCTTTTTGCCGGGTACAGCAATAGGTGTTGTTATCTTGTACTGGGCTCCCAACATTGTAACATTGTACCAGATTTAGCAGACAAAGGGAGTTGTTAGCACCTCATTAATCCAGCAGGAGCAAGAGCTGGCTGACTCAGGGCACCTTCACATGTACCGGAGAGGCATGAAAAGTTGCACAATTTCAGCTCTGTTATTGTGGGAATGAACACACGTGAGAATACACCAAACCCCTTTTATCCCGTGAGATCATATGTCTTAGAAAGAGCTCCATTTGGGGATCTGAACATTCTCATGGGATGAAAGGAGATTAGTGCATTCTCATGCGCACTAATCCCCAAAAAAGCAAGTGCTGCAATTGCACAAGTTTTCTTGCCTCCCCCAGTACGTGTGAAGTGCCCTCTGTTGCTGATGCCCTTCCCTTGTTGCTGTTGTTTGTTGATTAATTGCTAAGGAGTGGGGGTACCTTTTCTCACTTGAACAAGTTTGGGATGAGCAGGGCAGCAAATTCCACAGTGCCAACTTGCTCTTTGCAAGCTAAGGATGCTGACTTCATGTTGTCTAGTTCACAGTGTCTATGCATAGGCGTTTTTATAAGGTTGTGTTTTTTGTGGTGATTTGGTGTTGTACCGAATTCTGTGGACATTGGTGCAATCCTGGCATTGTGGAGATCAGAGGACCCTGCATATTAATAGGTCTCTCTTTGAATTTTGGTGTAACACGGTGATTTCAGAAGTGAAGTGGTGAATGTCCACCTCAGTCAACCTCAGTCAAACGCGTGTGTGTGTGTGTGTGTGTGTGTGTGTGTGTGTGTGTGTGTGTGTGTGTGTG
>QEPC01009728.1:309342-321472 GCA_003113815.1 Sphenodon punctatus
GGGTGATTTCAGAAGTGGCATGGTGAATGTCCACCACAGTCAACCTCAGTCAAACGCGTGTGTGTGTGTGTGTGTGTGTGTGTGTGTGTGTGTGTGTGTGTGTGTGTGTGTGAAAGCACCGTGCATGTCTGGGTGAAAACAGACATGACACTAACCACACTTTAACCACACTTGGTGGTCATTTATGCATGTTGCAGGGCTGTATTGGTGCCCTATGAAGCCCTGAAACATGCATAAATGACCACCAAGGGTGGTTAAAGGGTGGTTAGCATCATGTCTGTTTTCACCCACAGTCAAACGTGGCCCGGGGTGAAGCTAACCATGCTTCATGAGGTCGGGGTGGGAGAAGGTCCAGAAGTGTGGTGAATGGTTACCACGGCAGGGGTGAATGAAAAGTAACTTCTGAACGGAAACCCGCAGCCATGGTGGAAGGAATTGACCCCAGGCACGGTGCATTATGGGGCTCGAACCGTGGTCCACGTCTCCACTGCATGTCTATTGTGTTCCCTTGGCCCATGTTCTCTCTGATTGCCCCCGGGCGGTGGTCACGATCCTCTCACTTCTGTTGGAGCTGAACGTGTTATCACAGCCCACGGTGAATCCGTTCACACTGGGATGGGATTCACTGTGGTGAATTGGAATGTGTCACTTCTGAAGATGCTACGTTTTCGGCATTCACCACAGTCAACCTCAGTCAAACGCGGGTGGTGGTGAAAGAGTCGTGCACGTCTGTTGGCCCGCATCCAGATGTTCACCACAATCATACGCGGGCCAGGGTGAACCTAACCACGCTTTGTGAGGTTGGGGCAGGAAGTGGTCTAGAAGTGTGGTGAACATTCACCACGGCAGGGGTGAATGAAAAGTAACATCTGAAGGGAAACCCCCAGCTGCGGTGGAAGGAAATGACCACAGGCCATGGTGATGGCACGCAGCGCCGCTGCCAGGCAACCAACAACAAGCGGCACACGGAGGGAGATTTAAAGGGCAGTCAGCAGTAGGGGAACATGGCGGAGTAGTCGATGGAGAGGAGGGAGGAGGAAAACAAGCGGAGGATGGAGCGAAAGGGCGAGGAGGAGCATCAAGAGTAGCAGCAGCAGGAGGGGAAACCCGGCCCAGCGGGGGACACCCAGCGGCACATGGGGCCACCCCAGAAGAAGGTAGGGGGTGCAGCCTGGAGCTGCTGGGTCAGAGCCGGGGAGAGGAGGGGTACATGAGGGAGGGACCACAGCCCCAGGAGCCTAACCAGCAGCCCCCATTGTACCCACCAACAGACCAGCAAGAGGGCATGTGCCCCGGAGAACCTTGAGACTGGAGGGAGCCAGGGACAGGTGGTGGCAGCCGCGGAGGAGGAAGAGGTAGCGGAGGGGCCGGCACCCAGGCGCCGGTACCATGGGGGGGTGTCAGTGGGGGCTCCAGGATACCCATGACCTCATAGCTATCTGGGCAACACCCGAGATGCAGGGAGAGCTGGCTGTCAATGCCCGGAAGGAGCAGGTGTTCGCCCAGATAGCCATGGAGATGGTGGAGTCCGGATACGACCGAACACCCACACAGTGCCGGACTAAAATAAAGGAGCTAAAGATGGGGTACAATGACATCATCGACAACAACCGGCGCTCTGGGCGGGTGATATGGGCCTCCCCCTACGTGGATGCACTGAGCTGGGTGCTGCACCACAAGGGCTCCATAGTGGCTTGGCGCATGGTAGG
This sequence comes from Sphenodon punctatus, assembly GCA_003113815.1. Lineage (NCBI taxonomy): Eukaryota > Metazoa > Chordata > Lepidosauria > Sphenodontia > Sphenodontidae > Sphenodon > Sphenodon punctatus. Next base: position 311,052 of record QEPC01009728.1, read on the forward strand.
AGGGGGTGCCCGGGAGGAGCGGCCCGTGGATGAGGACCCCCCCTTTGCAGCCAGAGAGCACTGGGCAAGGTCAGGCACCGGGCACAGAAGCCATGGAGGAGATGCCAGAGACCTCGGGCACATGCGCCCGACACCCCCCCAGCCGGACCTCTGGCGAGGACACACGCACCCCAGGGGACTCTGAGGAGGTGGAGGGGGAGGAGGAGATTGTCACCCTGCACTCCACGGCATGCCGAACCAGAGGTAGACACCAGCCCCAGGCCACGGACACAGAGGGAGCAGGTACGGGCCATGCAGGGCACATGCATGGACCCCAAGGGGAGGAGGGACAAAGGGGGTGGAATGGGATGGCAGCCATCCTTCCCCCACTATCCCAGAGGCAGGGATGGGGCACCGGCAGAGGGAGCCACACAGGGGCCAGCGGTGCCCATCCTGAGGGGGAAGGAGCACCCAGAGTACAGAGACAGGAGGGGGAGCAGGGTAACAGCACCCCACATGATGAACCAACCCCTTTATTGCCCCACAGAGCCACACCGAGCACAGGAGGGCCGTGGACCGCCAGTACAGCCGGCCCAGAGGATGCGGGAGCACTGAGCGTGGGCGCGTGGGCACCGGGAGGACCTCACACAGGAGCTGGTCACCACCAGCACGTGGCAAATGGAAGAGATACTGGAGGCTGTCAACCGGCTGGAGGAGGGGACAACGAGGGCCCTGCAACAGGTGGAAGGGAGGGACTGGGTGCTGGTGGCGGAGATGCGGAAGGACCGGTGGCTGATGGGGCGGGACATGAACCGGCAACTAGAGGCACTCCAGGCCCACTTGGACTGGCAGGACCGCCGGTCCGAGGAGCTCGGTCAAAAACTGGACCGCTCCCTGGAGCAGGGCACATCCCCTCCTCCTGCAGGCTGGGGTCCTGAGTGCCTTCTTAATTGCAGCAGCCCCACCGGGTGCTGTTCCAGTGTCCAGACCCATGCCCCCTCCACCCCCACCGGCCGTACTACAGGCCCTGCCAGCGCCTCCACCCCTGCCTCCCCAACAGCATCAGGGACCGCGGATCTAGGGACCCGTTCCCCCACAGCTCAGATGCCAGCAGCCGGACTTCAAGGCCCCGATACGGCCACAGGCGGTACAGGGGGTGTGGTCTGGGGGCAGGGGCAGGGTCACCGGCCCTTCTGGCTAACAGCACCTCCTCCTCCACCTCAGACGAGGGAGGTCGGTAGCCTTGGCCATCCCTGTTGGCAGGGGAAGGGGCCGGTCTGGGGCAGCAGGGGACAGGGGAGGGGCAGGGGCAGGGCAGCATAGGGGCAGGGGATGGGAGGGGGCATCCGGTACCACCGAGGGGGATCGGAGGGGGGAAGAGCACGAGGGCACATGGGTGTACTGGGTTATGGGGCGGGACTGGGGGAGCACAATAAATGGCCTTATGCACACCTAACCATGCCCGAGTGCTTACTTTCCTACAGGTGCATACCCCCTCCCTGGCCTCAAGGACATCCCGCACCAGGCACGACATGGTTGTGTTTCCCACCCCAACGTACCGGCTATGGGCCAACATCAGGGGTACCCTGTGCAGCCCCCCCAGGGCTCGGCCATGGCCCCCAGGCCGCTGCTCCTCCCTTGTGCATGCACGTGCTGTCACTTCTATCTCCACTAGCAGGTGTGTATGAGTGGGGCTGTCCGGCCTTGCATGCCGGCAGCTGTGTGCAGCCCACTCCCTTCTCATCCCTCCACAGCGGTCCCATTGTTCCCATCCTGCCATTATCTGTCAGCCTTGGCTGCCCTCATCTGCCTGTCCAGCCCCCCGGTCCTGCATCCCATGCTGCCCCCATGGCCGCTGCGGCTCAGACCCTTTGGGAGCATTACCATGGAAGCTGCATCTCAGCCTGAAGTCCTGCTCAGAGGCTCCGGGGGCTCTGTCTGAGCCTGGACCAACCGCGAGAGCATGGCCCTGTGCGACCTGTGGCGTTTGCCCATCGTTCAGTGCAGCCTGCGCTCCTTGCCCACCCGGCCAGATGCCTACTGGTGCCTGAGCTTTGGTATACTGTGCTTTGGCTATGTCGTGACTGCTGGCGACTGCCGCATGCACTGTGAGGAGCTGGGGATCCCCCCTTCCCTGAGGGGTGCTTATCGAACATGCTGGGTGGGCCTAGCAGTGTGGAGTCCTGCCGAGATGGCCTCTGCTCAGTGTGTGTGTGCCTGCCCAGGATATGCGACCTGCCTATGTGAGGGTGGCCCTGCTGTGGCCGAGTCCTACTTCATCAGTGTGCAGAGTGTCCGTGGGTATCCGCGCTCCTGCGGGGCTGCCTACTATCATCTTCTGGTGCTGTCCCACCTGCTCTGGCCCCCTGCAGCTGATTATAGCTTGCCCCCCCCTCTGGTCCAGAGCTGGCGGTCCTGTCAGAGGTGTGCAGCCATGCTGATGTGCACCTTGGGATGAGCTGTGCGGATCCCTTCGAGGCCTTCTACCTGATCTGCTTCCACATGACTGGTCGCGGCGTCTGCCGGGGACTGTGACAATGGCCCCGCTATGTGCACCTGCTGTCGTTGCCACCCCCTCCACCCGATGGGAGCCCCTGCAGCTGGGTGTAGGGCGCTCCGGGCCCATCTGACATCCATCTGCCTCCTCAGCGCCTTCATTCCGTCTGTGACTTGGGTGCTTGCACCAATGCCTGCTGCCTCTTCAGGATGGCTGGACCCCCTGGGACCTGCTGCCGCCCACCTGCCCATCGTCCCCTCGCCTGGGTCCCACTGCCGCTGCCCTGGAACCCTCTGTGTGGCCTCTGTGGTGTGCCATTGTGCTGGATCCCTCCCTCCCAGACTGGGCACCATGCTCCCCTGCTGCTGCCCCTTCTCCCGCACCCTGGCCCCATGCGCTCCCGCTCTGTATGGCTCTGCGTCTGGCCAGTACCTCTTGTGTCCTCAATAAACACCCGTTGTGCTTCACTGTGCCTTGTGTTGCCTCCTGTCTATTTGGGCTGCTGGGTCCCCCTTCCCCTTGCCCACTGGGTTCCTTCCCCCTCCCCCTCCGGCTGGGCTGGCCGTGATGGCCCCTCACCACCACCCCACCTCCCGTGCATCCGACCGGCCTTGGGGTTCCCTGTCTCCCCCTGGTTTGTGCCTCCCTCTGCCCCCTGCTCAGCTCCCCTTTGTTGTGCGGGTGTGCTGTTTTGTTTGTGTGTGTGTACTTCTTGTTTTGAAGTGCGCACGCCTTCCTTGCAGCTGCTGTTTACGATCGCTGCTCATGCTGCAGCTCCCTCCATCCCCTCCCTTCATGTTTCCCTTTCATGGGTGGGGCCCTCCGCTGTCCGTGGCTTCATTTGCCCTCCAGCAGCTATGCTTGCATCCGCGCAACCCTGGTGCCTTGTGGGGCTCCCACCGTGGTTCTCACCACCCCGTCACATCTGTTGGGTTCCCCCGACCCGGGTTCACTCCAGTTGGCCCCGGGTGGTGGTGCTACCCCCGTCACATCTGTTGGGACCGCGCGTCTCACCACGGCTCGCGGTGGAGCCATTGACACTGGGGTGGGATTCACTGTGGTGAATTTCACCGCATCACGTCTGAAATCACCCAGTGTTAGAAGGCAATTTGTTTTATTTGAGAAAGATGAACAAGTACGTCAGGTATGCATACCAAACAGTTGCCTTTTTGTTTGCTTATTTTTTAAACATAATGCTTGCCCATGAAGTCCATCTTCAGATGTCATTACTACATTTCTAGGATTGAGACATCAGAGTGCTGATGTATTTTCATTGTCAACTGCTTTGATGGAGAGCCTTTTGTGAATAGCATCCAAGAGAATGATAAGTGGAATGGAAGTAGGTCAGGTGGGCAAATAAATAGCCTGACTTAACCACAGGCCTTGATGTGCTGGCATTTTAGGATTCTGTACCAGCTCTGCACCAAATCTGTTCATCTCATCCTTAATCCATACCCTCTTTTGTAGCCTGTCAAAGATTTTACTTGATATATTATCAGTGGAACAACTGATATATTTTTCCTCAGTAGCTAGTTTAGTTTGATTCAGTGTGAAATCTTCTTGTGTAATGACATCTTAGCAACCAGTTTCCCCTCATTCGTTATGATATTGCTCTGTGCTGAGACAACATGGCTAAATTAAAACTTGTTTTAAAATGTAAAAACTGACATTTCTCGTGGCTGTTTATTCTGCACAGTAATGGATATTGGAACATGAACAAAATATCTCTAGGAACTTCTGTGTTGTGATAAGTCTTTTTTTTTTTTTTTTACAGTAATTACTGTTGGTTAAATATATTTAAATTCTGTCCCTAAACCCTCCTTCCTTTCCTTCCTACAGACAAAAGCCTCAAGTCCTCAAGCAAAGATAATTTTATAGTTCATTGAAGAATTTCTTTGTATGTGACCTTACATCATCCAGTTAAGCAGATGGCTGTAAAGTGTATGGCCAAAATCTTTCCTCAGGAATTTAAGTATATACAGGATTAGGACTTTAATCTAAATTGTTTAGGATTAACTACAAAAAATAATCATGATCATTTTATCCAGTGAATAATGGATTTTCTTAATCTGATTTAAAAACTGGATGCCGTAGCAGTACTTGTAGTGTTTTTACATATGCCAAAAATGAGCTCTGGAAAAGTGCTTTGTTTGTGTCACTTTGCCTATGATGTTTGGCTTTTAATAGCTTTCCATGAGTTTGAACAGACACGTGCATGCACAGGCATAGGCAGTACAGCTAGTTTAATAGTTCTTTGGTTGTTTTGCATCAGGACATAAATGCTTTGTAGCAGATAGCCTTTTTTTTCTATACAGTGCTAATCAAACTTGGATTCATTTTGATTTGCACAAGAGAAAAAACTCACAAGGCCAGTGGGGTGCAACTATGTAGCTGTTTGATATCCACATTAAATCAGTACTCAGTTACTGGCAAGAAACCTGGGGCTGGTGGATCAATATGGTTGCCATATCAGCTTTGTAAATCAACTAAAGCAGAGCCGCTTGGACAGACATCTCAAAATTAGGTTGACAACACTGGCTTTCTCACTGCTGTGCTGTTATCCTGTCAGGCGTGATGCCTCACTGAAGCCTTCTTTGTGCTGCAGTAATTTAAGAATACAGAAAACAGATGAATTCTTTTTAAAATTAATTAAGTCAAGTTTTTCCTTTTTGGTATGCTGTTTCATAACAGGCTAAAGACGTAATATAAGTATCATGCAACCTCAATGCAAGTTGCAAGTATGAATAGGAGTGGGCCTTAAAACTAATTCTTAATGGAGACAGGAGGTGAAAACAGACATGCATGTAACTTTGCTTTACCACCACTACAACACTGCTTTATCATTGCTTATGCATGTTGCAGGGCTGTATTGGCACCCTACGCGGCTCTGCAATGTGCATAAGAAATGTTAAAATGGAGTTAAGGTGCATGGCTGTTTTCATCCAGTGTCAAGTGCTAGGCCTCAAAACTGTGCCTCTGGGGCAGTTGCTGGCTCTGCAGCAGTATTGCTGCCCTTTGTCTCTGGCTGTGAAGTTGTGGGGAAAGAAGTCTTGCATAATATAAGCCTCTGTAAAGCTCCTCTTTCAGTGTCTAGGCTAATCCCCTCCAGCCTGCTGAATAGGCCCTGGTCCCACTCCCTTGCTCCATCCCCCAGCTTGCCTATTGGCTTACTGCCTAGTTAAAGGCCTTCCAGGGCCTAGGTGTAGCAACCATGTTCTATCACTTCTTGTTCCTGTCTCTGGCTCCTTTTAGATGAGCGACGCACAATTGTGCATCGCGATTACGCGTAATTTGAAACCTCTGCATGTTGTAATTACACAAGACGGAAGTGGGGTATTATGGCTGTAGGAGGTTTAGAGATTGCACCCTCGATTCTGCCTCCTCAGGAGGAAACTGTATTGGAGATTTGCAAAGCACCTCCCTGGGGGGAAGACCTGTCAAGTAGGCTGGAGGATTTCCTCTAGCGGCCAATGGTGATCGAGCTGAGGGATTTGCTGCTTCAAACTACGGATCTGAGTATGGCGGTGGATAGGTGTGAGCAGCTTAGTCTGAAGTTCCAGCAGTACATTCAACCTGCAGAGGGAAATCGAATGCCAGTTAGGAAAGATAAAATTTGGTTCAGCAAGGATTGTCATCTCCTCCGAGCCAAATTAAAATCTCTGCTTAGAATTTATAAGCGGAATCCCTCACAAAGTTCGCTTACTGATTATATCACCTTGCGAATGGAATATAGGTGAGCTATTAAGAAGGGAAAAAGGGATTACATGGAATCCCAGTGGGTGGAGCTTTTGCGGGCAGCTGAACAGGACGCTTGGAAGTTTTGGCAGTTGGTCAATAAGCCACGCAGTGGTGCTCCAAGGCCCTCAACGTTTCCAATTGCCCTGGCTGTCTGGATGGAACACTTCACCAGATTATACTGCCCAACAGGTGGTGTATTGTCGCAGGAATGCCCTGTTCCAACTATAGGGAATTTTCCTGCCTGGCCGCCAGTGACAGAGCTGGAAGTGGAGGCCTTAATTGATTCCTTTAGAAGCAACAAGGCCCCTGGCCCAGACTTGATACATATAAACTTAATAAAAGCACGTAAGAACTGGTGGCTTGCCCCCTTAGCGATACTTTTTACCACTATCAATTCTATTGGCAGGATGCCGCCTGAGTGGGGTAAGGCACTGGTAGTTCCTATTTTCAAAAAGGGGTCCATGCTCAATCCAGCCAATTACAGGCCAATTAGTTTACTGTCTGTGGTTAGTAAGATCTATGCGGAATATATTTTGAGTAAACTGGTTGTTTGGATGGAACAACAGGAAGTAATAGCACCAGAGCAGGCAGGGTCTCAGGGAGGTCGTTCAACCATTGAGCAGTGTTTTATCCTTGCACACTTGATATCGAAGCATAAAACTGCTAATGGGAAGTTGTATGTGGCCTTCTTGGATCTGCGAGCAGCCTTTGATTCCGTCGACAGGGGAGTCCTGTGGAGGAAACTCCAGGAAATCACTGCTTTGTCTTATACACACCCTATATGATGATTCCTCACTTATGGTAAGAATGGATGATCAGGGAATAATAGTGTTACTGAATAAGATTTGTATCACACCTATGACCTTTTTTACACGGACGCTGTGGCGGTGCCAATGGGTGGAGATGGGTGGGTGAGAACACCCACCGCACACCCACTAGCGCCGAGCAGGGAGACACGTACACTGACACTGATGCAGGGGGTTGTGGGAAGGAAGGGGAGGGGCCGGCACACACCCATCGCCCAAACACCCACCCTGGGAAACACCAAGCAAACACCCAAGACATTTACATGGGCTGCCAAGGCACTGAATGGAAGGGAAAACACACCCAGCAGCACAGTGATATGACAACATGGCTGAGGAAAGACAAACGAAGCTGTGGCACCAGGCACCACGCCCAAACCACCAGACCCCACGAGGGTGGGGAAGGAAGGAGTTGGAATGACATGAGACACAAAGAAACAGATCAGACAACCAGGTGCCGCGGGCCCAAGGTGGAACCCTGGGCCCATTACCGGCTACCGGATTTACCGGTTACCGGTTCTGCAAAAACCGGATTCCTGGATTAAATCCGGTATACCGGTACCGGATTTATTTCATTGAGTTCAATGGGGCGCTGTGTCCCCATTGAACTCAATGAAATAAATGAATTCCTTCCCCCTCCCCCTCCCAGGCTGCGCGGGTGGAAGGGGGGACACCCCCCACCCACCCTGCCCAGCCTGGATTTTTGTTTAAAAACAGACTGAGAGGCGAGCCCACCCCCCAGCACCAGCGGCCGCGGCGTCCCCGCAGCCGCCGGTAAGTATGACCCGATCCCTGGGGGGGGGGTTTAACACCCCCCCAACCCCCCAGGGATCACCCCTACTAAAGTTCAGTGCGCTTACCTTGCGGAGCTCCGGCGGCGGCGGGCGGTCCGGCGGCCTCAGCGCCGGCTGTGGCTGCCGGCGTCAGAGACGCTCTAGGCCTTCCGGGGAAACCCGGAAGTTCCCCGGAAGGCCTAGAGCGTCTCTGACGCCGGCAGCCACAGCCGGCGCTGAGGCCGCCGGACCGCCCGCCGCCGCCGCAGCTCCGCAAGGTAAGCGCACTGAACTTTAGTAGGGGTGATCCCTGGGGGGTTGGGGGGGTGTTAAACACCCCCCCCAGGGATCGGGTCATACTTACCGGCGGCTGCGGGGACGCCGCGGCCGCTGGTGCTGGGGGGTGGGCTCGCCTCTCAGTCTGTTTTTAAACAAAAATCCAGGCTGGGCAGGGTGGGTGGGGGGTGTCCCCCCTTCCACCCGCGCAGCCTGGACTCGGGGAGGGTTTGTTTTTTTTAATTTGGGGCTTGAAGTTTTTTTACATTGCAGCCATTTTTAAATGGCTGCAATGCAAAAAATCCTGTACCCGGAATCCGGTACCCTGGACCGGATTACTGGGTCGAATCCGATAATGCCGGTACGCCCGGTACCGGCATTATCGGATACCGGATTTTACCGGTTTCCCACCCCTACCGCCTGCCATGCACAATGGAACACTGGGAAATACAGGATGTAAAGGGAGCAGGAGGATCCGCAGCTGTGGGGGGGACCAGGGAACAAGCATTATCACTGACATGAATGGGCAAGACCAGAAATGGATGGGGCCCATTCCTAGAGATCCACAAAAAAACCCAACATACAACCACACATAGGAAACCCCAGGCAACAGAACATTGCACCAGGAACAAGACAGATGGGGAGTCCAGTGAAGGCACCAAAGGCCATGGAGCAGACAGGAACTGAGGGCAGAGAGGTGACCCCAAACACAAGAGGCTGTTACCAGGCAGGCAATGACCCTGGAGGAGGGCAACCATCCTCCATGGCCTGAAGGACACAAGGGATGGGAATGTGTGATGAACGTGACGGGGTGGGGGAGAATTCGTGACTGCACCCACACAAGATAGGGGACAAAGCAACAACTTTGTTTTACAGGGAAACAGGGTGCCGGACCATAGGGGATACAGTGCTCAGGAACAGACCCACGCAACCCGCCAACAGCACCAACCCCAGACAGGCAACCACACCAGGGAAACCCAACATGGCATGGAGAGAGGGACACACCACAGGGAAGGAGGACACAAACACAAGGGGAACCAAAACAACAACAACTTTTATTAATGAAATCTAAAGCGCAACATTCACTGGGAGCTCCAACTAACAGGTACAGCGGGCAGGAACTGCAGCCTCAGTAGGGCCAGCAACCCCACACCCTGCACTAGCGAGCCGCCTGCTTTTGGTCCCGTTGATGCACCCGCTGCAGCAAATGGAGCAGGAGTTGAACCACTTCCTCCTGCTCCCTGGTCCACTTGTTGATCAGTGCCTGAACTACAGGAGAGAGGGAGAGGGAGGGCACCAATACAGCAGACCACAGGCCTCCGCAACCACAGAGTCCCACACCAAAGGGGGGATGGGGGGCAACCATAAACAGGGCAACTCACGGATCACCTGGTACAGCCGGGACCCTGCCTGGAGCTTCGATGCTGCCCTCTGGAGCTGTCCCACCATCTCCCCAAGATACAGGACAGTTAGGAAGACTATAACCAGGGCCCCGAGGGAAACGCGGGTCTGCGATTCACAGATTTCCTGCAGAATTCCCCTCCCCCCGAAGACTCTCCTGCCCCGCTTACCCCAGCGCAGAATTTGTAGCCTGTGCTGGGGAGACGCGGGGCAGGAGATTCCACGGGGGGAGGGGAATGAACAAACTCTTGGGGCTTCCCCTCCCCAGCCTCCAGGGCTTGCCTCGCCCCCTCCCCCATTTAGAAAATAAATTAACTTAGCAGCTGGCAGCAGCTGCTTCAGTGTGCTCATCCCCAGCTCGTCCCCATCCGGCTCCTGGCATCTTCCTGGCCCCTCCCAACAGGGCCTCCCAGAGCAGCACAGCCAGATGACATCATCTAGCTGCATCACCCTGAGAGGCCCCGTTGGGAGGGATCAGGAAGTGGCCAGGAGCTGAATGGGGACGTGCGCACTGGAGCAGCTGCTGCCGCCGCCGCTCCTAAGTCACTGCCGCCTCCTCCAGCCATAAGGTAAGGGGCGGGTCCTGGGTTGGGGGGTTTCTCTGTGCCCTCTGCATTGCCATGTGGTGTGTTGGGGGGTTTACCTGCTGTGCTCTCTGCATTGCCATGTGGTGTGTTGGGGGGGGTTACCTACTGTGCCCTCTGCATTGCCATGTGGTGTGTGTGGGTGTTACCTGCTGTGCCCTCTGCTTTGCCATGTGGTGTGTTGGGGGGAGGCTTACCTGCTGTGCCCTCTGCATTGCCATGTGGTGTGTTGGGGGGGTTACCTGCTGTGACCTCTGCATTGCCATGTGGTGTGTGTGCGTGTGTGTGTGGGTGTTACCTGCTGTGCCCTCTGCATTGCCATGTGGTGTGTGTGTGTGTGTGTGTGTTACCTGCTGTGCCCTCTGCATTG
>QEPC01009728.1:321592-346051 GCA_003113815.1 Sphenodon punctatus
CCTCTGCATTGCCATGTGTTTTAGGGGGGCACAGCATAAAGATGTCAGTACTGCAAATAAATAAAGAACTCATTTTTTAATTTTAGTAGACTTGTTTTGTAACTTTATTGGGTGATAGAATTTCCAATTTTGGGTCGTAGAATTTCCAATTTTGGGTCGCAGAATTTTGGAAAATTTTTTGCAGAAGAATCGGGGTCCTGACTATAACTGAGGCTAGAAGAAAGGAGGAAGAGAGAGATACGAATGGGGAGCCAGCAACCAAGTGGGGTAGGAGGGGCATCCACAACATGGGTAAAGCACACCAGACCACACCCCCTGGGCCACCCAGCCAACACCCCATGGGGCGCTCCATCAGGGATGGTCGTGCAGGTGGGAAGCGACCCACAAGCTGCCCAAACCTACCATCAGGAGAACCACATCGCCCATCCATGGTCATTAGGGTATGCAATGGAGAAATGAAAGGGTGATCCCATGGCAACTCACCCCAGGGGGCAGAACAGCATAGTGGATGGACCAATAGGAAGCACGAGCTGCACACTGCACACAGTGGCAAAGCTCCAGCCAGCATGCACATCCGTCCAAAGGGGCTGGGGACCTGAGGGCTTGGAAGGTAGTATGGGTAGTTAGTAAACAAGGGGGAAGCTACCAGCAAACTGCCAGAGCCCAGCATGATAAAAATTTATAAAATAAATAAATAAAATAAATAAATATGATAGCTACCATCCACAGGATGCCCTTGCAAGGCCACAGGAATGGTGGGGAATGAACAACTATCCCCTGAGGAAACTGAACACACACAGTGGGGTGAAGGAACACCTTGAGCACACATACCCTTATGTGACAGGAGGGTCACATGGGGAGACCCCCCCTGTCATGATGTACATGCAGGCAACACACCCCACCTCCCCCCAACTCACAGAGCCATCTAAGAACCCTCTGCTCGCTGATGTGCCTTTTCCACACGGTTCAGAGGTCCCCTCTACCACATGGCTGAATGCCCATCGCCCACACACAGGTAAACTGCCACAGCCCCTGGAGGTGGTGGGGAAAGGGTCCCACATGAAAGGAGTGACAGCACACAGAGCCTACACAGCAATGTTTTTATTTCAAACCTATAAGGTCCATTGCAGCACAGGCAGGGGAACCCTACCGTATGTGTCCATTCATAGCGGTTCTGATGACCGGGCTGGTAGGGCAAGCAAGCGGGAGGGACAGGGGATAGAACAACACATCATACAGGGGGCCCAGACAGCTCGTTGAGGCCGAATGTCCCACGGCAGGCATGTGGATGTGAATATAGGACAAACGGAGAAAAGCATCATGATGTGGACACAGTCATGGGCATACATAAGCTCCTGTCTATCACGGGCATGGGGACAATGCAACGCTAGAAGTAGGATACGATGTTTCAGGGGGCACCTGCAGGCTTCTCTGGGAACAAAAGCTCAGTAACAAGGCCCTCCCAGGCGAAGAGGCCCCTATGGTAGCCATGCACATGTATATGCGTGTCCCAAGAAGGAGGGCAGGAGGGGAGGACCTGTTGCTGCAGCAGCTCTGACATCGGTTAGACTTGGCACAGCTCTCAGGGCACACATCTCTGGTGGGGTTGGTGTCCCGGTATGGAGTGGGCCTCCCACATTGGAGGGCAGCAGGCCAAGTTCATCAAGGCAGGTAGGGCAATCAGAGTGCAGGATCTCGAATCCATGGGCACGCAGGAGAACACTGGCGTAGCTAGTCACGACATGGGGACCAGCAGCCTGAAGGGCCAAACTGAAATCGCGATGACTTACCACCTGGCGAGCAGCTGCAAGCTCCCTTGCTTCTCAGGGTACTACTACAGCGATCGGGTGTGAAGGATGCAGTTGGTGGAGGGGCGTGAATCCGAGTTCTCGTGCACACAAGTGGCATTCCATTCTACCAAAGGGGTGGCCCAACAGCCACATGTATCACGACAGGATGTTGAAGTCATCACCAATGGAAAGGGGGTCGCTCACCAAAATCTGTACATCGCTGCTTTACGAGAGGGTTCCCAGGAGCATGGTGACACACACCGGCTACTCATCCCCAGCCTGGCCATCAGCTACATGGTTGGTTACAGGGCCCGACATGGTCAGATGAATAGCAGGGCAATCAGGAGCAACCGATGTAGACAGTGCACTGAAGGGAATGTGACTGGATTGAGGCGAGGCAGACAGCTAACCGCAGTGTTGCCTTACTGAACTGATAGTGGTCCTGCTCCTCGGCCATGGGAAAACACAACCCATACACAGGGTGGACGCATTCCAGCCTGATTGGAGACAGGGATGCGAGACATATACAGCATTAGGGGGGCCAGTGGGGCCCTGCATGCACCCCCTCAGTGGTGGTGGGCAATAGGCCTATGGGGTCTCATGGTGCTGGCAGCGCTCAAGGGACCTTACCAATGGCACACGGAAACCAACAACAAAGATAGCGGAACTAGAGTGACAGACTGATGTGGCCCCAAGTACATACAACCAATCATGGATACCCAGACCAGGTGGGCATGCCGCACCCAGCCGCACAACCTCACACATACGCACAGCATCTGACCAGGCGGCTATAAGTAGGGGGCTGCACAGTTACAGCGATGTGGCGTTGTGTGAGAGGGTGGAGTGGAGTGGGAGTGGAGCTGAGTGGAGTGGAGTGTGGACTGTGAGAGAGAGTGAGAGTGAGAGCAGAGGGAAGGTGTGTGAGGTGAGCTTGAGGGTGTGTGACACTGAACGTGCATGAATGATAGCTAGATAAATTTTTATTGTTGTTTAACCCAAAGGTTTTTACAACGATGGATTAAATTAGATAAATAAATTAACATAATTATTAAGCGTAGAGATAGATAGATAGATTAGATTAGAATAAAAAATACAATCCAATTAAACATTTAAATGAGATACAATAAAAATCATAAAAGTAGTAATAAAAATCTCGCTAGACAGTCCTTTGGACCAAAATAAAATATATTCCATCTAGGAGTTTAAAACTATGATTTATGATTCTAGTTTAGTTGAGGATAGCCTCATTTCCCCTCAGAATGTTGGGCGCGAGTCTGTAAGACTCTGTTGCAAAAATTAGCAACCATCTTTGATTTAATTGAGTCTACCAGATTAAAAAGATCCTCTAGGGTCCAGGAATCCCCTAGGGTAGACTCTACTTGCAGAAAATTAGGCAGATACTTCAGCCTAAGAGGCTGATAAGCCGGGCAGTGCAATATCACGTGAGCTAGGGATTCAACCCTCTTAGAGTCACAAAAAATACATAGCCTGTCCTCCCAAGGAGTACTGTTATAACGGCCTTCTAGCACAGCTGAGGGAAAGATATTTAGCTTAAATCTTGTGAAAGCGACTCTACTCTGAGAGTATGAGCAGAGAAATATATAGCCAGAGCACTGTTGGGGGGTAGGCAGCCCTTTATATAATGGAGCTACCATCTGGGAGTTTAATAAAACATTTTCCTCTTGGAGTGTTTGATCCATTATACTTTGCTTGACCATAGAGGTCGCTCCCATAAAACCCCTTACCAACAGATACTGTCTGGAAAAACCTAGTTTAGTGAATTCCACTACTATGGCCTTATCCCATGAGGCCAGAAGATTATCTCCCAAAGCCATCATAATCAGGGGGTTCTCTGTCTGCTTGAAAACTACTATTTTCAACCAAAATTTAAGCAGAAGAAATTTTAAAACAGAACTCACCTGGAGGCAGCCAGCTTCAAGACTCAACAACACCTGAGGAGTACCCCTTGGAACGGTCAATAATGCCCTAAGAAATTTACTCTGGACCATTTCTAGTTTATTAAAAAACTTCAACCCCTATAATGTGAATGTGTAAAAAATAAAACTCAGGACCTTAGCCTTAAACAGTTTAAGTGCCAGGGTTACCAGTCTGCCGCCCTTAGTGAAATAAAATTTTAACAGTACCGCCACTGTTTTAAGGGCCGTCTCCTTCACAGCCCTAAAGTGAATGTTCCATCTGAGGTTTGAGGCAATTATAACCCCCAAGTATTTATATGAATAGACCTGCTCTATAATATTAGCTTCTATGTACCAATTCTGCCGATGAGCTCTAGGCCCGACACCCACAATCATCGTTTTTGTTTTTGAGAAATTAATTTCCAAGTGCTCCTGGCAGCAAAAGATGTTAAAATGCTTCATAGCCCTCAACAAGCCTACTCTGGTTTGTGATAGAAGGATAGTGTCATCTGCATAGAGTAATGCGGTTATCCTTCTATTGCCCAGTTTAGGTGCATGAGTATCAATTTGAGCCAGATGAGCAATCACTCCATTGAGGTATAGATTGAAGAGGGTAGGAGCTAAAATGCACGCCTGCTGAACACCTCTTCGTACAGGGATGCTATTGGTTAAATGATTCTGGGGGGTATACCGGACCTGTAGTGTATTGTTTGAATGCAATGCAATAATTAAGAACAACAGTCGTGGGTCTATGTTCAAGGCTTCCAGCTTAATCCAAAGGCGCTCCCGGTCGACCAAGTCAAATGCAGCATGGAGATCAATGAAGCATAAATACATCTTGCTCTGACGTTTGACATACTTCTATAAAAGAGATGGCAAGATGACTATATGATCTGCTGTTGAACGTCCCTGGATAAAACCAGCCTGCTCGGGTTCAAGAATTCCTTTTATCCCCAAACAGTCCTGTAAACGTCCCAATAAGTATCTGGCATACAATTTGCCAACAATGCTTAAAAGACTTATTGGGCGATAATTTGATGAGAGAGAGGCATCTCCCTTCTTAAAAACTGGGCAAACAATGCTTTTACACCAATCAGTTGGAATCCGACCTGATGAGTTAATTTGGGTAAATAGTGGGGGCAATACTCCAGCCCACCAGTCAGGGGCACTCTGAATTATTTCCGGGGAGATGTAATCAACTCCGGGGGCTTTCCCTAATTTAAGACTGGTAATCAGCTGGCGAACCTCCTCCACTGTCACCTTCGGCCACTGCGGGAAAAAATCAATAGAGAGCAAAGAGATTGTACCAACCCGAGGGCTCGGTGGAGAAAAAGAGCTCCAAAATGTTCTTGCCAGACAGACCGGGGAAGGGAAACCAACCCACCATTACCCATCCTATCCTTAAGGTGTGTGCGCATCAGATTCCAAAAGGGCAGTGAAGATTTTCCATTAGTAGCTTCTAGTAGCTTAGCCCATAAATTTTCCTGAAAACATTTCTTCTTCCGCAGAAGCAATCTGCGCTATTCCCGTCTAAATTTTTTTAAAAAACCAACTACAGAATAACAATAAGGGGTGTTGCTGCAATGCCCTTGTTGCTTGATGCAACACTGCCCTTGATTTGTAACAGTTCTTGTCAAACCAACTCTGGGGTCTCAGCCTTCTGAGACATATGTTGTTCTGGGTTTTTAAAAAGGGAGCCAATAGGGCTAAAAGTTCATCTAAAAGATCAATTAGCCCATGGGCATCTTGGGGTGACTGAAAAAGGGTTTGCAAAGTCCTCACCTTCTCACAATTGAGAAATTTAAAAAAACGTTTACATATTGTGTTTGACCACCTAATTCTGGAACACTGCGTGAATGCGTAGCAGCTTGCGTGGGATATTGAGGGTTGGTGGAGGGGTGTGGGAGTGCTGCTGCTGCACAGGGTGACCAGCGGGGACAGGGTATCAGTGCACAGGGTGCATTGCTGGATTGAGGGCCGGGCCTGGGGCACTTGGTGGGTTGAGTGTGCACGGTGATCCGACACGGTGGTGGGATCGATATGCCAGATGCTGACATCCCGAGTGAACGCACAGCCATACTACAGGTTCTTGCCACTTGCTCCTGGGTGGTGTTGGAGCAAATGGCCAACCTCCTCTGCCCATTTACCCCATGGTTCACAAGTGTTGCACGGCACAAGAGTTTAGCAAACCTGAGACGTTTGACGAGATTGCACTGGGTGCCACAGGGTACAGGTCAGGCGCAAATTGGTGGCAAGAGCAGCAGCAGCTCAGCACATCAGCTTTGTCCTTGCGAGGTGGCCTGTCAACCTGTATGGCCGCCATGTGACCCTACCAATGCGTCTGATGAACTGGACTCAATTGAGGACCAACGATTGGTGGGAGAACATGCTAGTGACCTTGACGGACGATGAGTGGACCAATCACTTCAGGATTAACCTCTCCCTGCGGACCTGCCTATGTGAGATCATAGGCCCTCACCTTCGACGCAACGTGAGCAACGTGCGCTTCCCACTGCCTCCAGGGATGCATGTGGCAATGGCAGTGTGGTGGCTAGCCCCACCAGATTCCTGCAAGAGCATGGGAGAGCAGTTCGGTGTGGGGACTGCGACAGTTAACAGGACGCTCCATGATGTATGTGACCTTATAGTGGAACTCCTCATGGAGCGGGTTATACAGCTACGGGACCTAGATGTAGTGATCAGGGGGTTCGAGGTTATGGGTTTCCCCCACTACATAGGGGTGACTGACAGTACTCATATCCCCATATCCCGGCCCTGCCTGGTGGCTGTTGTGGCAGTGGAGCATGAGGTCTCCTGTGGGAGGAATGCATTTTGCTGAACAGTTGTGTCACTGCTCCCCAGTGGCTTCTTGGGGTGTTGGCTGGCCCACCCTCTTCCCCCCCAGGTGCTCCCCCTGCCTTACCTGACTGCCATGGAGACCCTCCTTGGCTGTCTCCCTGATGGTGCTTTGCTCATGGGTGTGGTCGCTGTCCTGTGGGAATCAGGGGTACTGTCAGCTGTGTAACTGTTTTTTCCCCATTGTTTCCATGGCCCTTGTGACTGCCCTCCCCTGTCTGGGTGGGTTCCCCTCTCACCTACCTCTATCTCAGAGATGCTCTCCTCCCTGCGTGGTAGCGGCTTGGGTTGGGGCTGCAGGTGGAGCCTAAGCTGTGTTGCAGCCTCTGCCCTGTTTGGGGAGGGGGTGAACGGTCAGATGCTTTCCTTTCTTCTCCTCCGCCCCACCCCCCGGGTGCTCGGGGTCCCTCTGCTTACCCTGCCCCATCACGCTGGCTCTCTTGGTTTTGTCCAGGGCTTTTCTGACTGACATTTTGGTAGCTGGTGCACCCATATCCTGTTCCATTTCTCCTTTAAGGACTCCCGACCCTGGGGCTTCTCTCCTGGTGGGTGTGTCTGCTTGTGGGCTCCTGCGGGGTCTCTCTAGCCATGTCTCTGTGGTTTTGGCGGACCTTTCCCATGGGTCTTTTTGGTTTGTTGTTTACATGGACATTTGGGTGTTGGACACCCATCTCCACCCATGGGGCTTTCCGGCTCCCTCCCGGATGCTCCGTGGGTGATGGTGGGTGTGGGTGGGTCGGGAGCATGTGCCCACTCACTCATGGATGTATACACAGACTCTCCCCCACCCATCCGATGGGTGTGCATGGGTCAGTGCTGTCTGTGTAAAAACAGCCTATATGTGACAATGAAAGCAATGTGGGTTTTTTGGTTGTTTTTTTTAAAATGAATTCTGAGACTGGAAAACAAGAATGGACTGAATTCCCAGATACAGCTTCTCAGAGGTTAGCTTGTGCAACAAGTTTCTATGAGAGAAATAATTTTGGGGAAAAAACAGCATCTTAAGAATGGGAACATACTTCCCACCAGGAAATGGAGTAATCTAATGCCTGCTGTGACATTTTTATTAATTACTTTTCAGACAAATCACTTGTATTCACCACAATTTGGGTGCTGCTGTTTCAACTGCAGAGTCAGAGTTTGGGGTTATAGAAGCTCTCTCTTACCCTATTTATTTGGATCAGTTTCAATTGGTATCACCCACCAATGTGAGGGAGATGCTTGGGGCGATGAGGGCAACCAGTTGTGAATTAGACCCTTGCCCATCTTATCTGGTGAAAGTCAGCTGGGAGACATTGGGGCCATTGTTGACTGGGGTTGTCAATGACTCCTGGAGGGTGTTGGACACCTTTAAAACTGCAGTGGTCCGGTAGTCCAATGTTATTGAATGGGTGGTTTCCCAACAGTTCAGGCTCATCTTGATACTATTGGACTCCTGGACCCGTTTCAGTCAGGTTTTCATCCGGGGTATGGTACAGAGACTGCGCTTGTGGCTTTGATCGATGATCTGTGCCTTGAGATGAACAAAGGAAATTCTATCTTGTTGAATCTTTCAGTGGCCTTTGACACAGTTCATCATGAGGTGGTGTTGACATGACTGCAGGACCTGGCGGGGGACCCCTCTTGAGTGGTTCCTTTCTTTCCTGTTAGAATGGTCCCAGTGGGTGGTGATGGATAATTGCTCATCGTCCTCTTGGGGCTTCTCCATGGTGTCCCACAGGGTTCTATTCTGTCTCCCCTCTTGTTCAATGTGTATCTGAGGCCACTAGGCAAGGTCATTCAGACGTTTTTGGTGAGGTGTCATCAATATGCTGATGAAACCCATCTCTACCTCTCTTTCATCAAGGTCCCGTAGTCTCGGTGCTTACCCAATGCCTGTCTGCTGTCAGGGACTGGATGAGGGTGAGCTAATTGAAGCTGAATCCTGACAAGATTGAAGTGATGATGGTTGGCCAGTCCTGTGACTTGGAGGGGATTGAGATGCCTGTTATTGATGGGGTCCAGCTCCCTCTAGTCAGTCAGGTTTGCAGCCTTGGAGTGCTTTGCGCGACGCCTGGAACATCAGGTGGCAGCAGTGGCCAGGAGGAGTGCTTTTCAGCAACTCCATCTGTTGAGGAGGCTGCGGTCATTTCTTTCTGATTCAGCCACTGTCATCCATGTTTTCATCATCTGCGCTGGCTCCCTATAGCTTTCTGGGCATAATTCAAGGTTCTGGTTTAGACCTTTAAAACCCCCAATGGTCTAGGTCCCATATATCTGAAAGACCGCCTGTCCTACCATGCCCCACTGTGTCTGTGGCCCTTGCAGTTGGCTAGGAGCGCCCTCATGCAGGTTCTTTCTGTTACCCTTGTCCATAGGATACAGGGAGGGTGCGCAGGTGAACATTCTTGGTTGCTGCCCTGGTTTTGTGAAACCCTCTTCCCCAGGAGGTTTTCTTGATCCTGAGCCTAAGCATCTTCTGGAGGTGGTGTAAAACGTTGTTATTTGAAAAGATATTTGGCAGCTCGGGATTGGGACTTGATGGATTATTGTGTAGGGTTGTGCGGATGGTGGATTGTTCTGAGGGGTAGGTGGGAGGTTTTATTACTTAAATTTTTATTATTATTGTTTTGTTGATTTTGAGCTGCCCCAAGCCTCTGCAGGAAGGGCATTGGATAAATCTAAAGAAATAAATCCGATAAAATGAGCAATATGGATCTGGTTAGCGTTTGGTAATCTCTCTATCACGACGTCTTCCCTACCCCTGTGCTACTCATGTGCTTTATTTACCTTCGGGGTATAGCATATTAAATGAGAAAAACAGATCTCTACAAAAAAAGATTTAACTCTTCAGAGAACTTCTCCAAGGAAGGAAGCACCCTTGAGCTTTTTGAAAGGTTAGGACAGTATATCTCCAACCTCTTCTGATCAGCGGCTTTCCAGTCCTCTTTTGTACTTGGTTTTTCGACACCTGTCTCTATAGTGGATACCCTCACTTCCGTGGACCAAATCCATAACTATGAAGTTCACTCAATTGACTTCAATGTAAGAAGGCATGGGAGTGGATCTTGGATGCCCCATATTAGTTGTAGTTCTAATCATAGTACTTTGTGTGTATTTACTCCCTCATACGCCCCATCAGAAACTACAGGTCTATAAGCCCCAGTATTCTGCCAACCTGATTCCTCATGTAATTTTGACTGAATATAGGATTCTTTACTTCTGATTTGCTTTCTATACAGAGTTATTTTGTACAGTCACACAGCTGCTGTGTTCCACCTGATGGGTGTCTGCACTTCTGTGGCAGGTGAAATGATTCTGCTCTGCATATATATAACCCTTGGGCCTGCTTTTGGAGCACAAAGAGCATTTACCAGCAGGTATCTTTACCAGCAGCAGGGTAGGTTACCTATAAAGTATAGGAGTGCAGAACAAAATGAGCCCTGTGAACATGGGAAAATCCATTTCCATTCTCCCATGGGGATGGTCTGCAGATTAGCAAATGTGTCCAGAACTCACTCCCCCCCACCCCCCTGCCACCCCCCAAGCTCAGGTAGACTGTAGTAATATTCAAATTTGAAGCATAAGGCAGGTATCTCTTATATCTGTTCAGGTATCATGGAATCCTAGAATGCAGGGCTGGGAGATACCTTAAAGAGGTGTGTAGGTTCAGTCCCTTCAATTTAAGTAGAGAGACAAACGCACCATGACAGCTGTTTATTTAACATGTCAGATTAATAGCACAGAGTTGTAGAAACCTGCTGTCTGGGTATAATATGCTGGGTCTCTGACTTTCCACACAGCACTAGCTAAAACGAGCTTTGGAAAGATGGGATTAGCATGCTAGACTAAGGTTTGGGAAACTTGGATTCAACTTCATGATCGACCATAGTCTTCATCAGCGATCATGGATAAGTCAGTCTTTCTGTCCCGCATTTATAAAATAAGCATGTTGAGTTAATTTTTTTAATGACTCTGGGGCACAATATTAGTGTGTGGTGGTGGTGGGTCATATAAACAATTTAAACCAGAACTTTGTAATCTTTGGCACTGTAGAAAATGTTCATGTGTAATACAGCAATCTATTGGGCACAACTATGTTAATGCATAACTGCTATTTTTTTATGGGGAAACAGCAGCTGAAGAGTGCTTCCTTCTGTCAAACCATACTAGTTTTTCAGTTTACTTTAAGATATGGCTGACCAGCAGCCAATTTTGTTCAGTATTTGAAGTCTACATTAGTCACATCAAGATCAGTTGGCACATACTGTGTCATAGTGCTGAATAAATTCTGGGCTACATGCATTTGCTTTGGGTGCTGTCAAATGTGATGCTACCATGGGTGGCCACACTTTACCCCATAATAGTTGGCACCCAGTCTCAAGGAGGCTGTGGTGCGCCCCCTTCTGAAGAAGCCATCTCTGGATGTGGGTGCACTCGTCAGCTACTGCCCCGTCTCTAATCTTCCCTTTTTAGGGAAGGCTATTGAACGGGCAGTGGCACTACAGCTCCAGGCTTATCTGGATAGTATAGGGTTCCTTGACCCTTTTCAGTCTGGGTTTCGCCCCGGCTATGGTACTGAGACAGCATTGGTGGCCTTGGTGGACAATCTCCGCCAGGAGATGGAGGCAGGATGTTCAACATTTCTGATCCCGCTAGATCTCTTGGTTGCTTTTGACACCCTGGACCATGGGCTGCTGTTGAGATGGCTGCGAGACCTGGGGGGTCTGGACGGGACCATCCTTGGGTGGTTCCGCTCATTCCTCTTGGGGAGAAGCCAGCAGGTGGTGTTGGGGGCTGAAACATCAAGCCCCCGGGCCTTGACCTGCGGCATTCTGCAGGGTTCGATTCTGTCTCCGTTACTGTTTAATGTATATATTAAATGCAGCCTCTGGGGGAGATAGTGAGAGGGTTCAGGGTGCGATGTCACCAGTATGCTGCTGACACTCAGCTGTACCACTTGTTTTCAACTGACTCAGGTCCTGCTGTCTCGATACTTTCCCAATGTTTGGAGGCTGTGGCGGATTGGATGCGGCAGAGCAGACTGAAACTTAATCCCGATAAGATGGAGGTGATAGTGGTGGGAAGGGCGAGGGGGGTTCTTGGTCCTCCGGGGGGGTCTGCCCTCCTGTAGTCCAGCAGGTTCGGAGACTGGGGGTGGTGTTATATTCGGACCTCCGTCTGGATCGGCAGGTGGAGGCGGTGGCTAAAGCCGCTTTCCGCCAGTTGTATCTAGTACAGAGGCTCCATCCAAACATCTGTGGGCCCGACCTGGCCACTCTCATTCATGCCTTCATCACCTCAAGGCTGGACTACTGCAACGCGCTCTACGTGGGGCTTCCCTTGTTTCTGGTCTGCAGGTTGCAGCTAGTGCAGAATGTGGTGGCCCATCTCCTTACAGGGACGGGTCGGCGGGAGCACATAACACCTGTGCTCCGCATTCTGCACTGGTTTCCTATAGCGTAGCAGGCCAGATTCAAGGTGTTAGTTTTGATCTATAAAGCCCTACACAGTGTCGGACCCTCATACCTCAGGGACTGCCTCACCCTCTGCGTCCCAGAGCGATCCCTGCTGTCTACCGGGGGCACCTTCCTGGAGGTCCCCTGTGTTAGGCAGGGACCCACAATGGAATGGGCGTTCTCGGTGGCTGGGCCGCGACTCTGGAATTTCCTCCCGGAAGAAGCTCACCTGGCCCTGGGTCTGCTGGCGTTCCACCAAGCCTGCAAGACATGACTGTTTGCCCAGGCCTTTGGAAGGGAGGGTGGGAGGGAGGGGTAGGTGGGGGGGAAGATGCTTTTTTATTTTAAAAAATGTTTAAAAATGAATAAGTTATTATTATGATTGTTTTTAGTGTTGTAAGTCGGGATGTCGTAGGCATGAGGGGGTTGCTAATAAATATAACTAAATAAATAAATAAATAATGGTGTACCCCATGGCCACCCATGGTGGTGTCATTTTGGTTCCTCCCTACCAGATGTTTGGTGCGGACGGGAACAAATAGGTTCCAGGCTGTGGCAGGATTAACTCCGGGTTATGCGTGGGCTCCCTGCTAACGCACAACCTGGAGTTAGCTCTGCCACGGTCCATGGAAAACATCCCCAGACCATGGCAGAGTGGGTTGTCACACATGATGACCCGCTTTACCTGACTCTGGCCAGTAGCTGGAACTTTTCCGGGTGGGCGTGGTGGCCTCATAGGCCACCGCACCCCACCCATCAGGGAGGGGGCCGGCCATGCTGAGCAGTGTGGGGCTGTGCGGACCATGTCCATACGTCCCCCACCCTCTTCCCATCCCCTCCCCATCCCCCGGTATATTTTGTCGGCAGCAGGGCCAAATCCTGCCCTAGGTGAGAACTCTCAACCCGGGCAGGATTTTCATACATCACGTATGAAAATACCCATAACCGACATACAGTTCTGGTTGATTTCTTAAGACTTATACAATCTGTATAAAGCCTTAAGGATGACTATAGGCATAGCTCATTTAATGGGAATATCCCCTCTTTCATCCAGTACTTCAGAGAGTCAAAATTCCTGAGAAAGTTGCTGATACCTAGGATGCAATTATAGTGCAGGGTAGGCATGCAATGTAAAATTCAGACCTCATAGAATAGGAGTAGATGTTGAAGGTGCTGACTTCAGTGGGAATTGCACTAATATATTCAAGGATTAAGTTGGGTTCCTAATGTGCATGAGTATTGGGGATATACAGGACAAATGAATATTCACAGCATGTTGGGACCACTGTGAAGAACCCAACAACAAGAAAATGGAACATGAAGGCAGTCTTTTTGACAATCATCTTTGACTAGAAATTCTGGCCTAGAAGTCTTAGACTTGGTACGTCTGAGTACCAGGTAAATATTTAATATGATATTTTATTTTAAAGGAACATAAATTAAAGGCAATCAATTGTTAATATTAGTTAGAACATTAAAAAATGGGGGCATCTCTAAATGTGAATTTTACCTGGTCAGCTTCAGGCTGAATTGATGTATTTACCCTAATCCTGCATAGTGCTGAGCACCTCCTGTTAACTGCCGATTGCTTTCTATGTTTGGAGTTATTTATTCTCTTGTGAACATTTTTAATCCATCTAATGGCAAAAATATAAGACACATCAACGATTAACAAAGTAACATTTTTTGTCTTTATATTCAGTGGCATAGTCTATAGGGACACACATTTGCATTTGCTTTAGATTTATTATTTTTGAAAATGCAAAACAAAGCTAGTCGTGCAATCTTAAAGGAAAAACGTCTTAGCCTTTTTTACACTGTATCAAATGTATGTCATCTCTTCAGGCTATCCGAGGGAAAACTTTGCCAGCAAGAAGTTGTAGGCTACGACCTTGAGGCTCAAGAATATATTGCTGTATCATGAGTGTGGTAACTGCACACATACTGTCCCCAGCATTAGAAAAGTGATATTTCAAAGGCTGTATGAAGGAATGGAAAAGGTCATTTGTAAAAGGGTAAGTCACACTGGCCTTCCACTTAACCTAATTTTTTTTTACTGTATTCGTATCCTATCAATTTGTCAAAATGGAAATTATGTCATATAAGAGAGATGGTGTGGTTGCCAGGGTTGGTCCCAAGTGACAGAGGGAAGCATAGTGATTCAAATGATATTTTTTTATTAGACCAACTGCTGTTGGTGGAAATAAACAAGCTTTCGGGCCACACAGGGCCCTTCCTCAGGCATGGAGCATAGCCAGTCAGAAATATATAAACTGAGCAAACACAGGGCAGTATATAAAGAGGCAGGAAAGGGTGGGGCACATAAGACAGCAATCATCTTTTGCCAATTATGTCGATTCCTTGAGGTCTCTTTTCCTTCATTCCATGTCGTCATCAGTCTGTTGATGTCCTTTTAATCAGTTTTTTCATGTGTCTTCCAATTTTTGTTTTACCTTTGGGGCACTAGTGGGTTACCTGTTAAGCCTTCCATTTGCTCAGCATGGCCTTACCATTGTTTTTCTTTCTTACATCCAGCTAATGTTTTGCTAACACAAAAGGGGGTTGGTTTTTTGTTTTTTAAATAGGAATGGGTTATTGGCCAAACACAAGGAGGATCAGTGACTAGATTTTTGTCTACCATTTGACCTGACTGTCTTGGGTATCCATAACAAGAGCAATGCTCCTGCCAGTATAGCTCTCATGGTAACTGAGGGTCTTTTCTCATGGGTGCCCCCCCCCGCACACGTGTGTGATGGGGAGGCGCCCATGTGAATGCTGCTTATGGTGGGTGTGCAGTGTGGGGACGTCCATGAGAATGGCACCCACGGTGGGTGGTGGTGTGTGTGCGCTCCTGCGCTTCACCCATCACCCATGCTTCACGGAACAACGGGCTCTAACGCTGGTTGTTCGGTGCATGGTGATGGGCGGAGATGGGTGGAAAGGGCTTGAGAGACACACAAATGCTTCCACTATGTCAAACCTTATCACTCCACACCGTTTTTTGCTTTTTTAACCATTTAGTAGCACAAGAAGCTTAATTTTTTAAGACTGGCAGTCATCATGGACACCATCCTATATTTTGAGTGGTTCCAGCTAATTACATTATAATATCAGCTTTCAAAAGAGTGTAAGTTACTATATAAACTGAGCTATATAAACATGCTCTCCTGTGTGAAGGAAAGCATGATGCAGTGACCTGAATGTATCAGAAAGAAGATGACTGTCTTAGAGCCCATGCGGTGTTGTAGTGGTTTGTGGATTTTTTTCCTAAACTGCTTCAAGATGATCTTAACCAATTCTGGTGACTGAGATTCAATTTGGAATTGGAAATACTGTTTCCTTTGCAACAGGGGGGCTCCTGAGCAAATGCACAGTTGATGTAAAGTCGTCAAAGCACCCTTGCTCCCTGCTTTAGCGGGGACAGAGAGATAATATAACTAGATGGTACTGTATATTACGCATCAGCCTCCTTAATCTGACACTTGTAACCTGCAGTGGGAAGAATGGCATGAGTGAGGACATCCTTGAGGCTCTTCTGGTCTTTTCTGGGTAGGTTTAGTTCTGAACAGTCCTGCATTAGCAAGAAAGTACATTTCTCCTGTACCTCTCTCCCTTCCTCATGGATTGTTGATCTTGAACCCAAGCCCCTTGGGCCTCAGGCAAATGCACTGACTTTCCACCAGTAGAGCTGTTGCCAAGCTATGCTCAGCAGGAATAGCATTGCTACAAAGCACAGACCTGGTTTCTGATAGGGTGATAGGGCTCACATCCTGTTGCCAGCCAGAAGAATATATGAATAGGAAGCAGCAAATGGAATGAGGCCGTGTAATACAACTGCCACCCAGAGTGTAAAGGTCCCGATTCTCCAGCTTTGCCCTGCTTTCAGCTTCCTCCCCATCCCTTTTGCTTGACTGTTTGGCTTCAAACCTCATTTGGCTGCTGACTACTCATCATACTAATTTGACTTCCTTTCTCAGACTCTGACACCTGGCCTAGACCCTGGCTCAACTACCCAACTTTAGGCTCCTTATTTGATTTCTTCTCTACCTTTGTTCTTCTGGATTCCAGTGCCGTTCTGACAACCACACACCCAGCAACCTGATCTTTGGCTTTTAGCCTAGATCCCTGACATGAATAGAAAGAGCCATTTCTATCTAACATCAACGCAAGGGTGACTCATTCACAATCTCACTCTAAACAATCTATTGTCATGGATCTTCTCATCTCTTTCTACTAGAATAAATTCCTCACCCACATTGTTCTCATTTTCCCACCCTTTTCCTAATTTATTCCTATTATTTAAAGATCCAGAACTTCAGTCACTATGAGGTGTCTCGTATAGTCGCACAGTTTGCATATGACTAGGAACAGTTCTAGGTATCGGAGTCAGAGGCAGTACCTGAAGTTCAGTTTTATAAGGGGTACAATTCACATTTAGTCAGATTCTTTTGTGTATTTTTGCTCCCTTCTTTTCTTCTCCCTTTGTTCTACATTTTATTGTTTCTGCTGTACATCTTCAGTGTATTATACAAGGATTATCTGAACTACTACCACTACCCTGTATAAGAATGTCATAGCCGAATTCCTCGCTACAGATTTGAAAGTCTAACCATAAAGATTTACACAGCACAGAAAACATGGCAATTCTAATTCATAGACATTCTCTGGAGCTATTAAAGAGTGATGCTCTGATTTGTGAGCTGGCTTCAGTTTAGCAGGACTATGGGCATTTTCTCATGTGCATTAATACTCTTTGGTACCACAGCGAAGTCCAGGACTCAACAGATGTGCAGCTTCCATCTCATGAGAAAAAAATGCGGATCTTAATCATGCGCGTCTGTCAGGGTAACTTTTCTCTATCCTGCCAGATGCGCATGCTTGCAGGCCAAAATCCACATATCTGCCCTGCTCATGAAATTTTTCTGCAATGCCAAAGTGTGCGTATTAATGGACGTGAAAAAGCGGTCTCTGTGTCTCAACTTGCTTTTTGCAGTTACAGGAAAACATCCAAGAGAAATTAGAACTTTGAAAAGTGCCAAATAAATCGGAACCCTCTGGGTCACTATCACTTTGTTTTTTGTTGACTTCAACGAACTTGACTGAGCAAGCAAGAGATGTAAAAACAAAACACGCAATCCAGTATTATCACTGTATCCCATTACATTTTTTTTTTATCCTATCACAACTGGTCAACAATAGAGGTAGTTTATGGGATGATGTGCTTATGTTTCTTCTCTTGCTGTTAGCCTAGCTTGTGTCAGTGGCACACCTGGAGATGGGGTAGCATTTGTATGTAATTGGCAGGACTAGCACTTCTAAAAGTAAATCACAGTATTCTCCTGAAAGGTGAAGATAAATTGAAATTTGTCATAGAGATTGATGATGTTTGTAAGGCTGCAGTTGTTGCAGAATACAATCCAAAGGTCACCAAAATACCTTCACTATGTAATTTAATGCATGCTGTAATTACTTTACCATTATTCCTAAGTGTTCCAGTCCCAGCATTGACCCTCCTAGTCAAAGCTGCATCATGTCAAACTGTTGAGGTCGGCTCATTCAACCCCCAGCTTCTTCCCTGGTGGTCTCTCAACTGAGCTGCGGCTCAACCCTTTACACCCTTTTAGCTCAGCAGGGGTAATTAACCATCCTAACGACTGTTTTGTTAACAAGCTGCAGGTGCTTGTCCCTGTGGCTGTTCCCAAAGGGCTGCACCCTGCAGCTACTTACTGTGCTCTTCCTCTGCAAATACTTGGATGTCTGCTACAATGCTGCTTTAACTCCAGGCAAATATAGAAATCCTTCAAAAACATGTCAGTATTTTATATTACAAAGTGATAGGAAGGGAACAACAGGCAAATAATGAGCGAGGTGACAATGAATAATATAGATCAGTGAGACTGGGTAATCTCTTTTCATGTTGTGCCAGTATTGACTTCTTCTGTACAGTATAGACCAAATTTGGCAGGCATTTTGCCTGCAGTTTTGTGGTTGCTTTGTGGTTCGCTTAGACCAGACATTTAATTCAATTTGTCCTACTGCTGAGTTGGGCCCAACTGCTTGTGGCCCAATCACCTGACTACGTCAAGCGTGAGTCTTTATTTTTAAGCCACTTCCTTTAATTCACTGCAGTATTGGAGTCACAATAATTTTTCCTGAGCTCACATAGAAATGTTGTGGCAGAACTCATAATAGGATGATGATTACTTGGCTGTTATACCTCTCCCTTAACCGCATACCATCCTGCCTCTCATTGTAGCTTATGTGAGTTGAAAAATGACTGTTTCAGTAAACAGCTGCAAGTTCATCTAGCTTTGTAAATTCATGGAGGGAACAAGGTGAATGTATGTCTAAATAGGGTTGAAATGAATATGCCATTTCATATTTATGAAGACTATTTGAATACTCTTTTAAACAAATGGATAAATCTTCATTTGTGATGCAATATTTTGCTTTTGTTACCTTGAGACTAGACTACTGCAATGCGCTCTACATGGGGCTACCCCTAGTGAGGGTCTGGAGGCTGCAGCTGGTGCAGAATGTGGTGACCTGACTCCTTACGGGGTTGGGTCGCTGGGAGCACATTACACCAGTGCTGCTTCCTCTGCACTGGCTGCCCATTTTCTTCTGGGCCCTATTCAAGGTGTTGGTTCTTACCTTTAAAGCCCTACACGGTCTCAGCCTGACCTATCTGTGAGACTGCCTCACTCCCCGGGTCCTCGATCAGCCCCTGCGGTCCAGTGGGGGCACCTTCTTGGAGGCTGCCCGAGTAAATTGGGGGCCACTATGGAGAGGGCGTTCTCGGTGGATGCACCCTGGCTGTGGAACTCCCTCCTGGAGGAGGGTCGCCTGGTTCTGGACTTCCTGACTTTTCGTTGGGTTCGTAAAACCTGTCTCTTCCGCTAGGCATTTGGTGGAGGAGGTGGATGAGGGAGGGAGGATGGGATGGGGGGTGTTGAGGGCTAGGGTAGGTGGGGTTTTGTTTTATTTTTATGGCTTCACCATGTGGTTTTATATTGGTATTTTATATGTTTTATATTTTTGTTTTAAAGTGTAAGCTGCCCTGAGCTGCTTTACAGAAGGGGCAGGGTATAAAATTGTTAAATAAATAAATAAATAAATACATGCATATTCATTAATTCAGTTACTTTACTTTGTAACTTTGTTTCAGTATTTTAGATACATTGATGGCTTTATTTAGTGCTATTACGCACTGTACTGTTGCACAACAGGCTATGGCACTATTGTTGTTAGTGTGATAGCACTGTTGCATAAAAGTACAGTGGGCAATAGTGTTAAATGGTACCGCCAAAATAACTTAAATATTGAAATGAAGTTACCAAAAAGTAACCAAAGTACCAACATTGAAGATATAAAATAAATGAAGTTATCGAAATTACCAAAGTGAAAGAACAAGAATGAATATTTGTTCCTAAAAATGAAGCAAGGAATGGATAGTGCTTCATATCCATTTTATCAAAATAGATATGAATATACCAGATTTGTTGGCCACGTGTTTTTTCCTTCCTAGTGTAAAGATCAGTCACATAGGAAATATTTATTTTATATGACGAGTTAAATAAACTAATAAAATAGTATTTTCCTGTATTTAGCAAACAAATAAAATATTGCATATTTAAAGTCTCTACTTCTCCCACGAAAAAGAAAATTATAATTAAAAGAAGCCAAGAGTTAGCTGTCTTGAAGACAGCTCATTTTAGATATTTCCATTATATATTTCTCCAATGTCAGTAAAAAGAATCAATACTTTAGAGTTGCTTTATCCTAGAGATACAGACACTGATGAGATTCTGTTGCTGATCAAGTATTGGGATTGGAGACCATGCTTGCCAAATGAGTTCTCTATCTCAAGCCACAGAGCAGTAATAACATTAAAAAATCTAAGCTTATCTGGGAAAGGTGCCTTTTAAGTATCTGGACTTTAGACAATGATTTTTGTTTCACTGTCTGATTCTGTATTACACTGGTAGTTGTGACTACTCTTAAAGAAAATATTCCACAATAACTTTGACTAATTTTCATTCAAATTAGGGTTGTTTGTAGATGACTGTTTTTGTCCTATGAGAAATATAAAATTTCAATTTTTAAAAATTCTCATTCAAAATGAAACTTTTAAAAAATCAAATTTCTCCTAGAACAAAATTTTTGAAAAAATAAATAAATATTGAGATATTAAATTTTTGTGACCGGGTAACTAGACAAGTTCTTTCTTCCAACAAAAGAACATACTTGGCAGAATGCGACAAATGAATATCCAAGTAGTAGTGACCCAGAGTTTATTATTTGGATTCTGTTTTTAAAAAAAATCACTTTCAAATGTTAGTGACATTTTTCTAGTCTGAAAATTTGCATCAGAAAATATTGAAAACTCAACATGTTTCCATGAAAAAATCAGTTTCAGAATTTACTATGCTAGTTTAAAAATAATGTTCAACTGAAAATTTTACCAACATCTGTAATATTTGTTGATTTGTTTCCTTTTTATGCTCACCCTGCCCCTTGCATATTCTATCAAATCAATTTATTTGAAAGAGTGTGTTTGGAGAGTGTTTGGAGAGCCAGTAGACTCTTGGGAATTTTGAAGAACATTTGGGTTGAACATTACTAAGTAGTGGTGTTTATCCTGTTAGAGATCCTGTGACAGCTAACCAAAATTTGGAAGTTGAAAGCTTAAGAATATAAGTGCCATGCTGGGTCAGACCAATGATCCATTAACCCAGCATCCTGTCTCTGATGGTAGCCATTCCTGATCATTTCAAAGAAGTACCCAAGGAGTCATAATGGAGTGATCCATTCTCTGGTGTTCATTCTCAGCTCCTGACAATCCAAGGTTACATCCCCCAATCTACTTGGCTAATAGTCAGTAGTCTTGGGGGACTTCAACATTCATGCCAACGCTGACCTTGTGGGAGCAGAGCATGAGTTCATGGCTGCCATGGCAACCATGGACCTGTACCAGAAAGTTATTGGCCCAACACATCGGGGGGGGGGGGGAGGGGGACATACCTTAGACCTTGTGTTTTGCACCGGCCTTGAGACGGGTGTTCCATTAGTGGGGGAGTTATCAGCTGTACCCTTGTCATGGACAGACCATTACCTCCTGCAGGCCTCGCTCTTGGTGCATGTCTGCCCCCAGAAAGGTGCAGAACCAATTCGGATGGTTCGCCCCCGGAGGCTGATGGAACCGAATCGGTTCCATAAGGCTCTGGGTGAGTTTCCCTCTGACCTTGATGTCTGTTCCATCAATGACCTCACTTTGTTATGGAATACCTTGCTGACGGAGGCCATTGATCGGACAACTCCTAGGCATCCACTGCCCAGGCGACAGCTCTGCAGACCTACTTGGTTCTCCGAGGAACTGCGGGGGCTGAAGCGAGAAGGGTGGTGGTTGGAACGATGGTGGCATTGTTCACGTGCTGAAACTGACAAATTGCATCATAGAGCCAGTTTGTGGGCCCATGCCGTAGCTATGAGGGCAGCTAAATCCCATCCAGTGGAGCTTTTCTGGGTGGTATGGGGGCTGGTCAGTCCGGCTTCCCTCTGCCTTGGAGAGGAGCCATCTACTGCTCGCTGTGACATGTTAGTAGATTATTTTGTGGATAAAATCACTCGGATTCACCATGACTTCGATGCCGCAATTAATACATATGGGGAACTGGAGGTTATGGAAGCCTCGTCTTGTCCGGTTTTGTGGGATCAATTTCAGTCGGTGACATCCGCCAATGCGGTTAGTGTTCTTGGGGCTGTTAGGGCCAGATCTTGTGAATTAGATCCTTGCCTGTCCTGGCTGGTTAAATCTTGCTGGGAGACAATGGGGCTGCTGCTGGCTGGAGTGGTCAATGCCTCCCTTTGGGAGGGCAGAGTGCTGTGCTGTCTCAAAGAGGCAGTGGTTCAGCCTCTGCTCAAAAAACTATCGCTTGACATTGATTCCCTTGCCAGCTATTGGCCTGTCTTTAACCTTCCCTTTTTAGGGAAGGTTACTGAATGCTGGCTAGTGGCTCAGCAGCTGCAGGGACATCTTGACTGTGTCAGTTATCTGATCCCCTCAGTCGGGATTTCATCCAGGGTATGGCATCGAGAATGCACTTGTGGCTTTGGTGGATGATCTGAGCCAGGAAATGGACCAGGTTCATTTGACCCTGTTAGTTCTATTAGATCTTTCAACTGCATTTG
Organism: Sphenodon punctatus; assembly: GCA_003113815.1. Classification (NCBI taxonomy): domain Eukaryota; kingdom Metazoa; phylum Chordata; class Lepidosauria; order Sphenodontia; family Sphenodontidae; genus Sphenodon; species Sphenodon punctatus. The sequence goes on from QEPC01009728.1 coordinate 343,784, forward strand.
ATACAGTTGATCATGAGATGTTGGTGATACACCTGCGGGACTGTGCAGGGGTGGGCGGGACTGTTCTTGAATGATTCTGCGCTTTCCCGACCAGTAGAATGCAGCGAATGGTTCTTGGGGAGGTTTTTTCATCATACTATGTTCTGTACAGCGCCAGGTACATGACCGGCGCTATATAAAATTTTATAATAATGATAATAATGATAATAATAATAATGAGACCTCTCGTGTGGAGTCCTGCAGGATTTGGTTCTATCCCCTCTCCTGTTCAACGTATACATGCAGCCACTCAGTGATGTGATCAGGAGGTTCAGCATGCGGTGTCATCAATATGCTGATGACACCCAGCTGTACCTCTCTTTTTCAACAGACCCAGGGCCTGCAGTCTCAGTGCTTACTCGGTGTTTGATGGCTGTGGGGGACTGAATGAGGACTAACTGACTGATACTGAATCCTGACAAGATGGAGGTGATGCTGGTGGGTAAGGTGCTGGAGATCATGGCCCCTGTTATTGGCGGGGTCTGCCCTCCACTGGTATCCCAGGTATGGAGTCTGGGGGTGCTCCTTGATGCGCAGCTCTGCCTGGATGTCCAGGTGAAAGCTGTGGCAAGGAGTGCCTTTCACCAATTACATCTGGTGTGATGGCTTTGGCTATTTGTTTCAGGCTCTGACCTGGCCACCATCATCTATGCTTTCATCACCTCTAGATTAGACTATTGTAACGCGCTATACATTGGGCTACCCATAGTGATGGCTCAGAAACTGCAGCTGGTGTAGAATGCGGCAGTCCATCTTCTGGTAGGACTGGGCCACCAGGAGCATATTACACCAGTGCTCTGCTCCCTGCACTGTCTGCCGATGGTTTTCTGGGCCAAATTCAAGGTGTTGGTTTTGGCCTATAAAGCTCTAAACAGCCTAGGCTCCACCTATCTGTGGGACCGCCTCACTCCCCGGGTGTTGGATCGACCCCTGAGGTCATCTGGGGGCGCCCTGTCTGAGGTCCTCCATGTCTTCCAAGGGGGTCATGCAGCAGAGGGTATTCTCAGTGGCCACACCATGGCTGTTGAACTCCCTTCTGGTGGAGGCCCGGTTGGCCCCAGATCTCCCCTCTTTTGGAGAAGTTGTAAGACCTGGCTGTTCTGCCAGGCATTTGGTAGGGGAGATGGGGAAGGGGGTGGATTATTGGGTAGGGGTTATTTTTCTTTTTGTCCTCCTTTCAGTTGTTTTTAAATTATTGTTTTAATGTTTTGCAAATTATTAGTCGCCCCAAGCTGTGTGAGGCAGGAGGGGCGGGGTAGCAAAATTTTAAAAATAAATAAATAAAATAAATAATAGCCATAAATGGACCTATCGTCAAAGACATTATCCAATCCTTTTTTTAAAAAACAGCTATACTACTGGTCTTGACCACATCTTCTGGTAAGATGTTCCTCAATTTCAATTCAATTCAATTTTATTGTCGGCACTGGCTCTCGCCATGGCCCAATTTAAACAATAAACAATGACAAACAAACAAGTAAATACAACAACAGCAAACAAACCATTGGAATACAAATATTAATAAAAACTAAAATAAAATAGGATACACCATCTGTATATCATTACTAAAGTAAATTTTATAACAAATTTACAAATTAATCGGTGAACTACACATCAAGTAGCAAACCAAATAGTATTTTAATACCAACCAGTTACAAAACATTCCCTAATATAGGGCAAATGTCTAGCTAAGGGTGCCTCGCTCTTCCGCAGGGGTTACTACGGCTAAGCTTGTCCCCTGATAGCAAGTGAAATTTTGACTTGTCTTCCCCATTCCCACAACACCCAGAAAATGATATTTTAGATTATATGTAACCTTTGGACACTAGATACTAGAACTTGCACGGTCCACTAGTCCTCATACTAGCCCTCAGGGGCCTTTCCCCTTCTGGTTATCATATCCAATCCAGGGGTCTTGCCCCCAGAAAGAGCCTCATAAATGTATAGTCGTTTCTTGGATGCCAAATGGGTATATGTAGTCAAGTCTCTAATGGCCTCATCTTGTGTAAGTGACATTAGATAGTGAACACCATCCAACACCTGGGACTCACAAGGCAACCAAGGCACCACCCAGGTTGTCCTCAGGGCTTCAAAATAAGGACACCACAAAAGAAAGTGACCTACATCTTCCACTTCCTGTCTATAACAGGAACATAATCTATCCTCCCAAGGGATGCGGCCATATCTTCCTTCCACCACCGCCCCTTTAAGCATTTGCCAACGGAGTAA
>QEPC01009728.1:348223-382814 GCA_003113815.1 Sphenodon punctatus
CAAATGGGTATATGTAGCCAAGTCTCTAATGGCCTCATCTTGTGTAAGTGACATTAGATAGTGAACACCATCCAACACCTGGGACTCACAAGGCAACCAAGGCACCACCCAGGTTGTCCTCAGGGCTTCAAAATAAGGACACCACAAAAGAAAGTGACCTACATCTTCCACTTCCTGTCTATAACAGGAACATAATCTATCCTCCCAAGGGATGCGGCCATATCTTCCTTCCACCACCGCCCCTTTAAGCATTTGCCAACGGAGTAAGTATATGCTCTCCTCAAAATATTAACCAAAATATCCAAATAGGGCTCGAAAAAAACCTGTCTCTTAAGAGCCCCCAGTTGTGGGGCTATTTTCCACTCAGCTACCTTAGCTATGTCCTCCTGGTCAGCAATGTCCCTAAGTCGGAGATAAATTTCAGACTTAATGGCCGGGATGGACTTGCCCAGGAAGTGCTGGAAAGAAAACCCCATTACATTTATTAATCTTCCCAAGGAGAGGAGCCACGGATAAGTTCATGGTCCTTGATATAATAATTCCTCTCTAAGGTATTGTACTGGTAGGGCTAAATCCTGCATTTTTAAGAGTCAACCAATAGTTGGCAAATGCTCTCTTCACTAGGGAGTCAATAGAGGGAATACCCAGTTCTGCCCTCACTATGGCTCCTGGAACCCCTGGGGGGACTCTCAAAAATCACCGAAGGAACAAGTTTTGAACTCTCTCAACTGGAAGCATATTGGCCAATGGTATAAGTTCTACTCTGAACAATAAGGTAGGGGGGATCTTGGCCTTGTACACGTTTAGTAATTCGGAAGGAGGAAGGCCCCTAGATATCCTGCAAGCTCTCATCAAAGGATGAACAGCCTGCCTAGCAATAGTGGCCCTCGTTCCTCAATTTAATTGTGCATTGAGTGAAAAAAAATACTGTATTTGTCATTTTCATCTCTCCTTGCTGCCTTGGTGCTTGGCTGCTATGGGGGATTGCATGAGGTCAAGCTGATTGAAGCTCAATTCTGAAAAGACAGAGGTGATGTTAGTTGGCGGGACTGGTGATCTGAGTGAGAAGGTTTCCCCTATTATTGGAGGTGTTCGTCCTCCTTTGGTTCCATCTGTGCGGAACCTGGGGGTGCTTCTGGATTTCCAGCTGCATCTGGATTTCCAAGTGTTGACTGTGGCCAGGGGCACCTTTCACCAACTACAGCTGGTGAAGAGGCTCCGCCCATGTGTTTCAGACTCCAATCTTGCCATTATCATCCATGCCTTCATGGCCCCAAGCCTTTTGACATTTCGGCGGAACTGTAAGACCTAGCTGTTTGCCCAGGCCTTTGGGAGGGAGGGAGGGGGAGGGTGATTTTAATCCCCTGCCCATTTATCTATTTATTATTGTTTCCTAACCCTGTTTTTGATGTTTTTATATTTATATTTTAACTGTTTTAATTGTTTTAATTGTTTTATTGTTGTTGTACGCCGCCCCGAGCTGCATTGCAGGAGGGGGCGGGATATAAATTTGATAAATAAATAAATAATAATAATTCATCATCTTCAGGCTAGACCATTGCAATACGCTCTATGTGGGGCTGTCCATGGTGATGGTTTGGAAGCTGAAGCTAGTGTAGAATGTGTCAGCTTGTCTCCTTACAGGGACAGGCCTTAGGGCACACATAACACCAGTGCTCCAAGCGCTGCACTGGCTGTCTATTGTCTTCCGGACCCTCTTCAAGGTACTGGTGTTGACCTTTAAATCCCTTCATGGTCTAGGTCCTACTTATTTGAGAGACCGCTCCAACCCCTGGTCAGCCCCTGCAGCCATCGAGGGACACTCTCCTGGAAGTCTCCTGCTGTCGACTAATTAGGATGGACAGGAGGGCGTCCTTGGTGGCTGTGCCGTCACTGTGGAATTCTCTCCTGGTGTAGGTGCACCTCAGCCCAAATCTTCTTGCCTTCCAATGAAATTGTAAGACCTGGCTCTTCCACCAGGTATTTGGCAGGGGAGGGTGGGAAAGGCTTGTAGGACTGGGCGGGTGGTTTTTTGGGTTTTTTTTGCACTAGGAATTTTTGGGGAGGCACACAATGTAAGTTTTTGTATTGTTTTAATATCTATTTTAATGTTATAATTTGTTTATATTTTTTGTTATATTTTTAGTATTTTGTAAGCTGCCCTGAGTTGCTTGATGCGAGAGGGGCGGGGTAGAAATACAAATATAAATAAAATAAAAATAGATAAATATATTGTATTCACTCTGCCACCTGTTCTCCAAGCTGAAGAGACCTAATTTATCAATGGAACAGCTTCCTCATACGGAAGCTGTTCTATCCCCTTGATAATTTTTGTTGCTGTACTCTGTACCTTCTTCCAGTTTTACTATATCTTTTTTGAGACTGGAAATTGGAACAACACATAGTATTTAAGGAGCAGTTGCATCTTAGATTTATATAGCGTCATTTTCTGTTTTATTCTCTATCCTTTTCTGAATAATTTCTAACATAATATTTGCCTTTTTGGCCATTGGTGCACACTGAGATGAAGTTTTCAATTAAGGCCTTAAATATACGGACGGGGGTGGGTGGGTGTGGGTGTTTTGATGTGATGCGTGGAGGTGTGTGTGTGTCCATTTACATGGACACACCTCCACCCACCCCCACCCCACCGAGCCTCCTCCATTTTACTGGAGGGCTCCATGGGTGGAGGTGAGTGGAGATGGGTGTGCAGCGGGAGTGCGCATGCAAAAACACCCACCTCCCGTGGTGTTTACACATGCATACCCATCCCCCCACCCACCGCTGCCCATGTACACCTTACTGCCCCCCACCACACACCCTCTGTGTAAAAACAGCCTAATTGTCCACAATGATTCCAAGATGCTTTTCATGAGTGGTAATCCCTAATTTAGAACCCAGAATTGTGTACCTATAGTTTGGATTATTTTTTTCCTATGTGCACCACTTTGCACTTTAGCAATAAAGTTCATCTGCCATTTTGTTGCCCAGTCTCAGTCTTGCAAGATGATCTTGTAATTCTTCACAATCTGCCCCAGCCTTAACTATTTTGAATAACTTTGAGGTGATCAAGTTTGTAGATGACACACTCTTTACCCCCTTTTCTAGATCATTAATGTCTATATTAAACCACACCAGTACCAGTGCCCCCGGGGCACCCAACTATTTGCTTCTCTCCATTGTGAAAACTGACCGTTTAGCCTTTGGGTGAAAAATTAGCTTGCTGGAGTCTGTGCAGCCTCTACTTACACATTTAATGTGTCCAGCCTAATAAACAGGCAGCCCCTGTGTATTGTTGTTGTGCTTTCAGGAAGCTTCCCCTCACAGGTTTAGACCTACAAAACTAATACACAGGCAAACATTCTTTCCTGACACACTCTGCTCACCAGCCTCCCCATTCCCAGTATCCTGCCTCCTATCATGACTTACAGCTGTGGCAAACCATGAGAGGAAGAAGTTCTTTCTTCTGGAATATCACTCCAGGAGGTATTCCAGTCCCCACTACCCCCCATCCGCAGCACTTGGTGGCTGGAAGTAATCTTTTGCTGTGCACAGAAGGCTGAGTTTATTAAACCTGTATTAGTTGAAAATTTACCCAGTCAAGGTGCAAACACCTCTTACTGGCAGTTAACATACAATTGGAGAGACAGGGCATGTGATGCAAAAGATAAGATAGCACATGCTTCCTGTGCTGTTAATCAGCTGATGATGGCCCATTAAGCTCAAGGAAATATAGCATGTAGACCTGAAATGAAAAAACTCAGTGAGTGCTACTTCCATCAGAAGCACAGCATTTGCTGAGATTTGTATGACATGGAAACTTACCGGTTTCCCCACTGTTTGCCATTTTCTGATATTTATTGCATCCCCATGGGCAGAGGAGATGAAAACTTGCCAATACCTGGGAAATCCTGGAAAGTTTGAAAGGTTTTCTACAACTGCTGTAAAATTGTTGTAAAATTTCTGGAAGTGGCAAAAAAGTCTGAGAAAGTGTCCAAGTCCAGTAAAGTGACAAAAGCGACAAAAAAGGGCAGAAGTGCAGAATAACCAAAAACTGATGAAGTAGAGATGGACACTGAAAGGTCGGTATTTCCCTTTGGAATGGAAATGCTTCCTCATATTTCAGCTCTCCCTAGAATTCTCTTACTAATTACTCTGTAGTACAATAGCTATTTAGACAATACAGTCAACAGCCAGACGCATATCACATTTTCTCCATGCCTCCTCTGGCAGCAGTTTGTGACTGGAAATATCCTTTTGCAATTCGCACAATGCTGAGTTGATGGGGCAGATCACTTCCTTTATTGAGCACCTATAATGAAGATTTAAGGTAAAAGTAAAAATTCAAAGCAAAATCAATCCGTATTTGCATGTTGTCATCAGCTGGCTTCTGGCTCACAGCGATGTACAGGCAGCAGAGCGGGTGCAAAGATTTTTTCTGAAGCCCAAATGGCCAGGCTGATCACAGTCCCCATGACTCCGCATAGCTGTAGAGGCACATATGATGTGGGGCTCCCCACTCCAGGTGTAGGGAGCTGAGGGGAAGGGGAAGGAGAGCAGATCTGAGGCAGCACCCTGAGAATCTCCCCCTCCCATCCTGAGTCAAGCTCCTCTCCAGCACAGAGCCAGTCAGGGGTGGGCAGGTGCTGTTTCCAGAAGGGACCTGGAGGAGATGCCTACAGGGGTTTAGCATCTCCTCTTGACTTTGTAACCCGCAGCCCAGGAGCTGAGATGATCCCTGGAGCCCCAGGTGTTGAGCTGGTCAGGACCAGTCCCTGAGTGTCCCCTTGTACTACAGTAGGGTTGTGTGGTATGAATGTAGTCTTATTTGTTTTCTGAGCATGCTCCTAAAGCTGTCTTGGAGCATGTTGGGAAATGTAGTCCAGCTTGTCCCGAGACTGCATACTCAGAAGTCAAGCCACCTCCCTCAGAAGTTAAACGCACAATGGCAGAGTCCAGAGAGAGCAATGCACCTGGCTCCCCATGGCTTTTGATGAGTGCCCCCTTCCCAGCCCCATTTGCCGCTTTCCCCTGCCCTTCTGAATTCTTGAGCATTCATTGATGGCACTTCACTCTAAGAAGCTGCAGCAGCTTTTTCTCGGGCTGACTGGACACCTGCAGCACAGGGGCTGGCTTGGCACTAGTGCTGTTCTGAATAATAATAAAAACAATTAGCAAGCATTCTCCAGGTTTCTGAGTGCCAGTCCTGAGTGTTGGGTACATGCTGCAAACCAGGATGGCCTGGGACAATGCATGTTTGAATTTGGCATGTGTTGGGCTTTTAAGGCACCAGTGAGAGGGGGAGAGAAGCAGTAGGCGGTTGTTCCTTGAAATGCTCTAGGCTTTTCGCCTGTGAATCTATGGTGCTGGGAGACTTGTATGCGGGCAAAACTAATTGATGAGACACAAACACATGGGTATGCATTAGCCCGCACTTGCCTGTATGGTGGGCCCATGATGTCCCTGGCCTCTGCCATGAGTGCCAGGTGGGTAGTGGTCATGTGGAAGGTGTGGGCTAACACCTGACGAACAACTAATAATCAAGCAAGTGAACACGGACATGTTGTGGGCTAATTTGGGATATTGTCTCATTTGTTAACACCCTTTCTTTCCTATCCTTTAATCAATTACTAATCCATGACAAGACACTACCTCCTGTGCCATGACTACTTAGTTTCCTTAAGAGTCTCTTGTGAGAAAATTCATGAAAAACTTTCTGAACTCCCAGATACACTATATTGACTGGGTCACCCTTATCCACATACTTGTTGACACCCTCAAAAAATACCAATAGATTAGTGAGGCATGACTTCCTTTTGCTAAAATCATGTTGGCCCTTCCCCATTATTTTATGTTTGTCAATATTCCCAATAATTCTTTTCTTCACAACTGACTCTACTTTTTTTCCCTGGCGGTGAGGCTATACATCGGTGCACAGTTTGTGCACTGTAGGCCTTTTGCTGGTGGTGCTGTGTGTGCTCCACATGCCAGTCTGTGGTACTTGGGATAGGTCTTACGGATTTCAGGGGCACCAGTCTGTGGTTTCCTTCCAGGCTTGCTTGAAATTGTTCAGATGCAATGCAGGAGTAAATTTCAGTTCCAAGATTTGTTTCCAGAAATTATTCTGTAAATTTTGAATAATTAATTAAATGAAGAAAATCATCTTCTGTTAATGGACAATTCATGTCAGACAATTCTTGTTGTTAATAAGAAATTGTCTATTATATTAGTGTTTGTCTGATTACTGGAGATGGTGATCAGTTTCAAAGCAGATTTGAATAAAATATATTATACTGCAAAAGAATGAGTTTAGTTTGCAGTTCTTATAAGGCTTCCCTGTGTGTTATTTTGAAAACCAAAAGCTGTTCAGTCATTATATTTTATTCAGTTGTTATATTTTATTTATTTTATTATTTTTAATTATTTATAACCCATCCCCTCCTGCCCAATGGCAGCTTGGGGCAGCATACAATAAATAAAACATAAATATAAAAAATATAAAAAATACAATGTAAAACCAATAAAATGTATAAAACCGATTGTAAGACAGATGAAGCCCAAATAACCCAATACCACCCCATCCCCTAAAAGGAAAAAAAAAAACCACCCACCACCCATCCCCCTCACTGAACGCCTGGTGAAACAGCCAGGTCTTGCATTGTTTACAGAAGGTGGGGAGAGGTGAACCTCCACCAGAAGGGAGTTCCACAGCTGAGACATGACCACCAAGAACGCCCTCTTGAACGTCACCACCTTGGGACCTCCAAGAGGGTGCCTCCAGCTGACTGTGGGGGGCCAATCCAGGACATGAGGGATGAGGTGGTTCCGCAGATATGCGGGGCCAAGTCCATATAGGACTTTGAAGGTGATAACCAACATCTTGAATTGGGCCCAGAAGAATATAGGCAAAACCTCCTCTGAACATTTCCCTGCCCCATGGTCACACACATGATTTTATGGCCTCCAAAGTACTTAATTTTTCATTTGTGAGTAATTTGATCCTTTATCACCTCTGTAATGAGGATAGAATTACATTCATGCCTAAAATTAAACACACAGGCAGGCAGGTGGTTTGCTGGATCAAGTCCTAACTTCCATTTCTGGGTAGAGCTGAAATGAGAACGCTGAACATGCTCGTAAGGTTCTTGTGAGATTCTTGCAACCCTGGCGAGATCTCATGAGAGAGAGGGTTTTCGAGAATCTCGTTAAATTCTCAAAAATTCCAACAACACTCTGTGCATGTGCAAAATGGCCCTCCGTTGGCAATTTTGTGAATGCACAGAACATTCTGGTTTTTTGGTTTTTTTCAGCACTCAAGAATCTTGCAAGAACAGCAGCAAGAACACCAATTCTCATAAGATTCTCAACCTGTAAAATCTTACCAAGAAGCCCATTCTCAGGGAGACTTTCCACAGGTTTGAAATCTCATTTCATCTCTAGTAGAGACGCCTATGTTCTTTTACCACCTAGTCATAACTGTGTTATTCTAGTTCTCTAGAGCTCAAAGTTCTCCATCAATCTGCTTATTATGGGGAAGCAGTGATAAAGTCATAGAGAAGGTTAAATATAAATTTCTTATTTGGCATGGGGAAAACTACAATTTCAAAGATAAAGCAAGGTATTGGGAATAAGTATACTTTGGGAAGGAACCTGAATTTTCTGGATATGCTAAATGGTTATGGCACTGATTTTGATTGCAATTTTAACTAGAAAATTAGGGGTCCAGACAATAGAGTTTTCAGGAATATTTATCCCAAATTTCACATAAAAGTAAGACAACCCTAGAAGGAGCAAAACTTGAGAATATTTAGCCCTTTTCAAATGGGCCAGTGGTGCGGGGGGATAGGTGGGCGCCGCAGTGGGTGGGTGGTGCGTGGGGAGCCCTTTATACTGATGACCACTCACCTCCACCAATCTCCACGCACAGAGCATCTGCCATTGGCACCCATTGCTCTGAGTGTGGGCGATGGGTGGAGTTGGCTGGAGCGCGGAAGTGTGCATGTACCCTCCCACCTGCCGCAGCGGTCACACGAATGCAGTCCACTACAATCCACCCACCCGCACACGTGGGTGGGGGGTGTCCATGTAAAAAGGGTCTTCTAGTTTATATGAATGGAATTTTTTACTCATTATATTTTGAATGTGGCATAATAAAAAGGTACATAATAAAATGTCTTATTTATGTAGACTTGAGGGAATATGTACACAATGATACAAGAATAGTAGTTGTTGGACCTTACTAATAGAAATGCTCACAAGATTATATTTTCTGCTTGGGGCACCTCTTAACATTTTTATCTCCCCCACCCCCAAGACACACTTTTTTCTATTATGTGTTTTTCCTTTGCAGACTGTGTCTGCTGCAGGAACTTAAGAACATAAAACATGCATGGCACAGAGTGCCTTTACAGCTAAAATCAAAGGCGCTTAAGCAGCTTTCTCTAAATGTGTTTGAGTTTCTCAGCTGATTTCCTTTGAATTTGTTTGCAGCTATTCAAATTCGATTGGGTTTTTTTAAAGGCGAGGAATTTATCTAAAGTACCTAAGTAAAATGATCTGGTCTTGGCCCTTTTTACACAGATCGAGGTGGGTGGGTGGGGGATGGGTGTTTAGTCACGGTCCATTTACACGGACACCCCCCCACCTCCATCCACTTACACCCATCTCCACCCATGAAGCCTCCTCTGGTTTTCCGGAGGGCTCCGTGGGTGGAGGTAGGTGGAGATGGGTGTGCAATGGGTGGAGGTGACTGTTGTGGGAGTGTGCACGCACCCCCACCCATCCCGCAAGTTGTTAACACCGGTGAACACCGAGCAGATACCCATTCCTCCACCCACTGCCAGCCATATGAACGGACGCCCCCCGCACACCTGTCCAAACACTGAGTGGGGGGTGGGGGACATCCGTGTAAAAACAGCCCTTGTCTGAAGGTGTACATCAGATTATATATTAATTAATTTATATATAATTAATTGATAAATAATTAATACATATAATATTTATATTTAATTAATTATTAAATATATAAATATACAATAAATATAAAAAGATAAAAATAAATAAATATATAAAATAAATATAAAAATAAAAATAAATCATTTATATTTAATATATAAATAATTAATAAATAATTAATATATAATTTAAATATATAATTAATTAATATATAATTCATTAATATATAATCTGATGTACAGCAAATAGCACTTATTTCACAAATACTACTTTATTTATACTGCTTAAAATATATCTAGAAGTTTAAGATCCAGTTTTACTTTTAATAGGATATTTATTAATTTAATTACATTTTTATCCCACTCTTCCCCAAACACTCAAGGCAGCTCACAAAGATATAAAATACAATTTATATATATATTTAAAAAATCAAATCTGTAACTGTTATTGTCTGCTTGCAGAATCTGCCATCAAGGCCAGACCTAGACATATTGCCACCCTGGAAAAAAATAATTTTTCTCCCTTGTCCTTGAAATTGTATTATGATTACTGATATTATTAACAGCATTTAGATTTTGATATAGATAGATAGATAGATAGATAGATAGAGAGAGAGAGAGAGAGAGAGAGAGAGAGAGAACATATAATTTATTATCCCTTAAGTAATACAAAAGTTTTAAAACTGTATTCAGATATATACAAAGTCACAATTCTTATACTATTAAAAATAGGAAAAAAATATATGGTTGAATTCCATCTTGGTATTGATCATTCTAATAGGACATAAATAATGCCCATCTACAAATAAATGTGTCTAAATCTGGGTTAATTTTTGCTTTTAAATATGTTAATTTGGACATTAAAACAATTGTCCATAATCTATTAAATCAGTCATAAAAAGGTGGTGATGTTGGACTGTCCTTCAAGTAACATAGTAACACATTTTTTTTAATTAGGTGGTATAATATATCTAGTGATATCACTAATTGTATCTAGAATTTGTCTCCAAAATCCCTGAATGGAAGGACAGGATCAAAACACAAGAAGGAAATCTGCTTAATTCGACTGACACAGCACAAGATAGATGTTGGATATATCATAAATAATGCGACTAAGTTTATGTGCTGTACCACTGATATTGCGACTAAGTTTTTGTGCTGTACCACTCACACATTTCCTACATGTTTGCTGTTACATCTTGAACTTTCTATGTGTCTAAATCACTCACCCAGATCTTAAACATCCGGCTCTTTGAACTTCTGTGTAGAACTTCGCCCAGAACTTTTGTGTGTAAAAGTTTCTCCTGGTAAACTGCTTTGCTCCAGAAAGCTATGGTCACTTGATTTCCATGGAAGTCTATCATGTCTACAGCTGTGGCTACTTTAGGCTTCCTCAGGACAGTGTTTGTGTGAAGAATGCATCCAGGAACTGTGTCAGGGCAGTTTGCATGTGAAAAATGAATCCGGAACTTACTTGTGGACTTGTAAACCCAGAAGATTGAAAAATCCGGAACTTTAAAGTGTGTATAAAAATGCCTATTGTGTGTTTAAATATTTTTCTTTCATATTAACTACTATTAAAATAGTTTGTATATGGGTCCAAATCCAATTCCATTCTTCCATCAAAATTAAACTTCCTAAATCATTATTTCATTTTTAATTTTTTTTAACTCTTGTAGTATCTAGTCCATGTAAACTGGCATAGATACTACCAATTAAACTCTTTGAATATCCTTTCACAAATAAAATTTCAAATTTAGTCTTATTTCTTATATAACTATACTTCCCAATCAATGTTAACTGGATATATTGAAAGCATTTAGATTTTTAAAAATGTGCTAGGCACTTTAAAAAAATGCAGAACATTAGATCTTACTAAAATATTTTTCTTTCTTTTGCACTTTATGAAACAAACCTCTTCAAACGCTAAGTGTTCAGTAATCATTAATAAAATAGTCTGACCACCTGTGCAGATCAATGTAATATTTTTTCAAGGAACAAACATTGAAAACCTTCCCATTTACTAGGGATGTGCGAACAGGACGGAGTTCGGATGTTCGGCCGTTCAGACGAAAAACTTAGTTCGGGTTCATGGGTTCGGTTCGGCGGAGTTCGGACCCCCCCCAAATGTTTGGAAAGTTCAGCGCTGCCAGGAGGCTTGGGGTGCTCCAGCCCAGGGACCCCCTGGGGTGCCTGTCGTGGCATGGCAGGCTGTTGGAGACCCAGCAGCAGCAGATACCGGGAAGACTTGGTGCTTGGCACCCCAGGTTGCCTAGGCAGGCAGGCTCGGTGCTTGGCCCCTGGGGGTGCCTGTGGCACCAGGGCTGGCTGTCTGAGACCCAGCAGCAGCAGCAGAGACTAGGAAGGCCTGGTGCTTGCCCCGCCCGGGAAGGCAGGCGTGGCGCTTGGCCCCTTGGGGCTGGCCATCTGAGACCCAGCAGCAGCAGCAGCAGCAGCAGCAGCAGCAGCAGCAATAGTAGCAGCAGCAACAGCAGCAGCAGCAGTAGTAACAACAGCAGGAGCAGCAGAGACAGGGAAGGCCTGGCACTTGGCACCTCAGCTTGCCTGGGTAAGCAGGCTCAGCGCTTGGCCCCTGGCGGTGCCCGTGGCACCAGGGCTGGCCATCTGAGACCCAGAGGCAGCAGCAGCAGAGGTTGTGAAGGCTTGGTGCTTGGTGGCTGGCATCCATAAGGGGCAGGGGATTGCAGGCTGGCATTGGTGGACCGATGGCAGAGGCCTGGCCATGACTTGGTGGCTGGCATCCCGACTTGGTCAGGCATCTCAGGCTGGTATCGGAGGAGTAGCGTCAGAGGCCTGTCCAGGGCTTGGTGACTGGCACCCCACCTTGGCCAGGCATTTCAGGCTGGCAGGCCTCCAGTTCTTCTCACTCTATGCTGGGTTCTCCAGTTCTAGTCAAAATCAAGGCCGGGTGTTGCAGGCTGCCAGACATCGATGGAGCAGCTGCAGAGGCCCGGCCAGGCCTTGATGGCTGGCACCCCTAATTGGCCAGGCATTGCAGGCTGCCAGGCATCGTTGGCAGCCTGACTCAGGGTGGTGTGTGAGGGCAGCTTAAACTGGGGGGCCAGGAAGCCAATCTGGTGCCTAAACTCCATGTCCACGACCACCGAAAAGGGCTGCCCATAGAGTGCAATCATTTCCCCCAATATTCGCATTGCTTTCCACGTCCTGTAGCTGCCGATGGACTTGGAAGCTGCCCCCACCCCAGCTCTTGATGACGTGGATGGACAGCCCTCCCAGAACACTGATAGTGGGTCATGGAGCTACAGTGGCTGGCTCTTTCTTGATGCAGTGGAATGACGGCTCCCTGTGAGTGGAATGATGGGCCCAGAACCCTGAGGGTGGGCCCTGGGTTGGAGTGGCAGTTTCTGGATGTGGGGGAATAACAGCTGCCCGTGAACGGAATGACGGTCCCAGAACCCTCATGGTGGGTCCTGGGACTAGAATGGCAGCTTCTGGATAATGTGGATGTACAGCCCTCCCTGCCTGGAATGTAGCCCAAGAACCCTGATGGTGGGTCCTGGGGATGGAGTGACTGCTTCTTGATGTGGGGGAATAACAGCTGGCCATCAGCAGAATGACGGTCCCAGAACCCTCATGGTCGATCCTGGGACTAGAATGGCAGCTTCTGGATAATGTGGATGGACAGCCCTCCCTGCCTTGAACGTAGGCCCCAGAACTCTGACAGTGAGTCCTGGAGCTGGAATGGCTGGCTGTTTCTTGATGTGGTGGAATGACAGTTCTCTGTGAGTGGAATGATGGCCCCAGAACCCTGATGGTGGATCCTGGGCCTGGAGTGGCAGCTTCTGGATGACATGGATGGACCTCCCTTCCTGCCTGGAATGTAGGCCCCAGAACCCTGATGGTGGGTCCTGGGGCTGGAGTGGCTGCTTCTTGATGTGGTGGAATGACGGCTCCCTGTGAGCAGAATGACAATTGAAGAAACCTGATGGTGGGTCCTGGGACTGTATGTATGTATACATTTTATTGTTTAGCTGAAGGCCATAACAAATACACAGATAAAATAAATAAACAATCAATTAATAAATAATAACAACACATGACTCTTATTTGCAGGAAGACTAAAATAATATGTCCATGCTTAACCACAGTCTAGTTCGAGCAGGCCCTCCAGCTGTCTTAAACCTCTATAACTCCGCACGTATCACGCTCTGGATTTTCCGGAGTTTTGGGTAGAGGCCAAAATTGAATGCCTGATTTGCCTAGCAAAATTTAGCCACCGCCCTGGACAAATCCGAATCAATTGGGTTGAGTAACCTCCATAAAACACTCCCAGAGGGCCCATTGTCCGTATGATGGCCCCCCAAATACTTGTATCTGGGGCCATCAAATACTGGGTAGCACATGATTATGTGCTCGGTGGTTCCAATTGGCACAGGGGGCATACCAATTGAGCCCACAGGGTCCCCGCACAATGGCCCTCCAGGACTGCTGAGGGGAAAACATTCACCCTCATCTGAAAAAAGGCGAAACGGCAATTAGCGTCCTGCCATTCAAAAAGATAATAAGAGCCAGGCATCAGTGGAGTATAAGGAATATAATGAGGTGTCACCTTCTGTGCCTCTCTCAGGGTGTTTTCAGATTGGACAGACTGATCCTATATCCATCTTTTAATTAAATTTTTACAGGTCACCCAACCCAGGGTTTCCAAGCTCACAAAGGAAAACCCCAAAATTTGAGACTTCACTCTCAGTTCTTTCCAGCCAGCTTGCCCCAAGCTCAGCAGTAATGGCGGCATTCACTAGTGAATTATTGGGACAAGAGAATAGTAACTTCCTAACCCAATAATTTAGGAAGGCCTGCATAGTGTATACTTTGAGGGGCGGGCCAAGTGCCTCTGCTCTCAAAATCACCTGGGGAGTCCCCCGGGGCGCACCCAGAATCGTTGGCAAATATATATTATGGAGACTCTCCAAGTTGGTAAAAAATGTCGAATCCCAAACCGGAAACACATACAAAAACTGACCAATCACTTTAGCTCTAAAAAGTCGCAGAGCCGGAGGAACCAACCTGCCCACCCCCGGCCAAAAAAGAACTTAGTAATGGCTGTTGTGGATTTCTTGACCTGTCCTCGAACAGCTTCAAAGTGGGCCTTCCAGCCTCCGTCGGCGGAAAAAATCACGCCGAGGTACTTGAATATCTGTACCTGCTCAATTTGGTTGTCCCCTATAGAAATGATGGCATTTTGGGGCTCTTCTGGGGCATGCAACTAATACCTTTGTTTTGGCAAAATTAATTGTCAGCAGCTCAGCCTGACAATACTCTCCAAATGCTAACATCGCGCGCCTCATCCCCAACAGAGTTTGAGAAATTAATACGATGTCGTCCGTGTATAATAACAATGGTATTTGGCGATCACTGATTTTGGGGGGATGTATATTGCGCGCCTTCATATATTGAACCGAGTCATTCAAGTAAAGATTGAAAAGGGCAGGGACCAATAAGCATCCCTGCTGCACTCCCAATTTCACCTGGACAGGGTCAGAGAGTTCACCTTGAGGGTTGACCCGAACTCGTAAAGAGTTCCCCGAGTGTAACTTGATTATGAGGAACAAAAGCCTAGGTTCTATATCCAGGGCTGATCGCTCACTTTGGCTTGTGCTTTTAGCAACCCTTAATCCAGTCTCCTTAACCCAGCTCCTACATGTACTCTTCAGACAGACATGTTGCTCTTCAGACAGACATGGATCTCTCAGCTTGATTTCTGCTTCATCTTAGACCTTGGCTTGCTTCACCCTTGCGCAGCACTATCCTCCTGGACTCTCACAATCTTGCTCTGGACTTGAAGGACTCCACCGGTGGCTGCGTCCCCTGCGCTCCTCACCTTGCCCAGCTGCTGCCGCTTCAGTTTCAGCTCCTGACGGTCACTCAGGCTTCCATCTGCTGAGCCAGGAGGTGTCTCTCACCGGGGGGATAAAGCAAGGGGAGGACTGTGAGCTGGGAGCCTTGCAACAGGGAATCTCTACCTCTGCCCCTCCCCCCTACCACCTGCTATCGGGAACCAACGTGGAGCTATTTTAGGACTCCACCGCCGGTGGCGGCCTGTGCGCTCCTCACCTTGCCCAGCTGCTGCTGCTTCAGTTTCAGCTCCTGCTGGTCACTCAGGCTTCCATCTGCTGAGCCAGGAGGTGTCTCTCGCTTGGGGGGATAAAGCAAGTGGAGGACTGTGATCCGGGAGCCTTGCATCGGGGAATCTCTACCTTTGCCCCTCCCCCCAACCACCTGCTATCAGGAGCCGACGCGGGGCTATTTTAGGACTCCACCAGCGGCGGCGCCGCATGCCACATGCCGAAGTCACGAGCCGAAGGGCCACGGCCAAAGGGTACGGCCCTTTGGGGCCCTTCAGGGCTTGTTGGGGCTGAGGGCCCATACGCTTTGCCCTTGGGAGGTGTGAGTGCTGGATTAGGGGCGTGATTGAGGGGTGGTTTGTTCTCTTGGGGGGGCAGTTGGTTGTTATTTATTTGCTGGCTTAGTCATACGACAGTTACACCTTTGGGCATATTACAACAAGTAGGTAACAACTAGAGCCTGTGTAGTGACTAAACAGTCTAAGTTAAAGGACTTCCTCCAAATCCCACAGCAAAACCCAAATCAAGGGGCACAGGTTATTCTCAACCACTCACTGCCCCAGGGAATGCAAAGTTTTGATACCTCTGTATCTAAGGCAGAGGAGCAGTTTAAACCCCAGCGATTGAAGTTAACACAAGATCTATTCGATTCTGCTGACCATGCAATACACCAAGAACCCCGTTTTTATAGCTCCCCTCTGCCCAACAACAGTCCTTGCGTGATTATGGGACGAGAGTTAGATTCCCTCCCTCTAGAACAACAGACGGGGATAAAAAGTATTTCCCAGGCAGGTTTGTCAGGGGGAAATGTGTTTATGACAGAGATTGTGGGCAATCAATGTCTTATAGTTGGGGATATGGTTAAGAAACTGTATGCGCAATTGAACTCCCTGTATATACAACTAGAGGGCCAGGCTCAAAAATTGGATACAGCTATAGATTTAATCAGATCCTTAACTCCAAGGGCTGAGAATACTCGCGCTTACAAGTTGGTAGAGCGTTGTACAACTGCCTCCCAAACGTATACTCAAGAAGAGGGACTAGCTAATTTCCCCAGACAACAGGTCACTATGGGGAAAAATCCAACAGTTGTAGACAGCCCCTCCTATGTCCAGGTTCAAAATGCTATGAATTTTAATATAGTCCCTCCTCATACGCGATACTCCCCTAAGTGGCAATCCAAGGCCAAAATTAGTGTCTACATTTCTCAAATCTCTGGTCTTCTGGTATCACCAGGGCACATAGATAAGATCCAGTATTTACATGCCACCCTCCATTTACAACGGGTGGTAGTGAATTTCAGGTCCCTGGAGATGGTGACGGCCTTGATTGTCCGCAGGATATTTTTTGAAGCTTGGGGGATTTATCAGGGTAAGGTTTTTAGGAGTACAGCAATTAAACCTCTCTGTGTAAGGTATTGTAATTCATCTAACATGAAGCAGAGTTGTGACAAGTCCCCTCAGCAACTTAGCACTGAAGTAGAGGTGCTGACGCTTGAAGATCAGAGTTTACGAAATGACCTCCCTGGAAGTCCAGTACCCCAGACATCGGGGATGGCTAATTTAACTCTGACCTTTAAGCCCCCCAAGGTCTTGGGCAGGGCACTAAGATGTCCTAGCGGTCACTCCTCTAGTGAACGGAGGGCCTCATTAGTTGGACCATCTGGTTCAATACAGAGGATTTCTTCTGATGTGGCTTTGGCTGTAGAGCCGTTTCCTAGTTCGCCAAAGATAGGAGAGGCAAGTGAGATAGTGGGACAGGCTCTCCATCTCGAGGCTCCAACAGTGGTGCAGCTTTTGGACCAGGAGACAGTGGGCAATAAATTAGTTACTGATCAGTCTTTTTCATCATGACATTTTGGGCCTGATCTTAGGGAAGGACTCCGTATATGCTCGTGGAATACGGCAGGATGGGAGAGGCACCAAAATGATCCAGATTTTTTGACCTTTATAAAAGGACATCATATTGTACTGATTCAGGAAAAGTGGTCTACTGACCCCTTATACTTAGAAGGCTTTAGGGCCATTTACACTCCAGCAGTTAAACATCATGCAAGAGGCAGAGCATGTGGTGGTCTGGGATGTTTCATCCCCCAGGAGTTGCCCCCACCCTGCCTATCAACTCTCAGCTGGCCATGGGATTTAGCCTTAGGGTAACTTCATTAAAAGTAAATTTAATTTTCTTGACAGTTTATATCCCACCCTGCAATGCAGGGACATTTAGAAAAGCCTATTGGGATAATCTGGAGGAGTTACTAAATCAGCTAGAGAGTAAATATCCTCAGGCCCATTTGATACTAACAGGAGACTTTAATGCAAGGCTGGGGGCTGGAGATTTGTCTACCAGTGCATTTGATAACCTAGTACCTGCTGATCCATATGGTATACTCAATTCGAGGAGATCCAAAGATTCCCAGATTAATTCCTCTGGACTCAAATTGGCCAGTTTAATGACTGCCCACAATTTACACATCTTGAATGGGTCCGGTTATGGAGACCCAATGGGGGAATTTACGTATCTTGGGCCTCATGGTGCTAGTGTAGTGGACTATGTGTTAGTTACTCCTGCCATTATACCAATTTTGGAAGATTTTATGGTAGGGTATGGGTCAGGCAGTGATCACCTGCCTTTACAGATATTATTATCTGCTCATCATTCCACTACTATTAAAGATCCACTTAACAGCTTAGGAGAGCCCCTCGGTGGGAAAGCCCCTTGGTGGGATAACTCTTTGGAAGCCCGTTTAGCTGCCCACATCAACCAAAGTATGGTCCAACAGCAGAGGAATCAACTTCTCTCAATTGACAATCCAGAAGAGATATTGAAGCATTATAACCAGCTTAGTGCTAATATGATTCAATGCATTCAAGGTAGAACAGGAATCACCCAGACATTCCATTCTTGTAATGGGGCTAGGTGGTTTGATAAAGAATGTTGGCAGGCCCATGCCAATATGAAGCGGTACTACCTTCAATATAGGAAAGCAAAGAGCCGAGGCCCTCTCACAGAGTACCTGGCTGCAAGGAGCGCCTATCAATTGCTCTTGAAGGAGAAAAAGAAACAATTTGGAGACCAGCAATGGGCAGCCCTAATTCAGGCAGCGGATAGAAAGAACTCCAGGGAATTTTGGAGTATGGTAAACTCAGCAACATCTAGGATTGGAAAATCGGTTGGAAGTACTATATCATCTTCCACCTGGATGGAGCATTTTCGGGCTTTATTTGCAGGGCAATTAGGAAACACAAGTCCCTTAGTTAACAGTGATTTATTAGATCTTTATCCATGGCCCCCTATAATGGAGTCAGAAATAGAGTCTGTTTTGGACTCGTTTCATAACCATAGAGCTCCCGGCCTAGACTATATCCATATTGAGTTCATTAAAGGGAACAATCTATGGTGGCTTCCACTTCTAGCCCACCTGTTTACGGCAATTAATAACTCAGGTAAAATCCCCGAACTATGGTCGAGAGCCATAGTTATTCCTATCTTCAAGAAAGGGCTTCGATCAGACCCGGCTAACTATTGCCCAATAAGTCTTCTCTGCATAGTAGGGAATATATATGGAAAGATACTACTGGCATGGTTTATGCATTGGATCAGACAGGACAGCATTATACATCCGGAGCAAGCTGGGTTTCAGGTGGGACGGTCTACCATAGAGCAATGTAGTTTACTTAGCCATGTGGTTAGCAAGTACCGGGCAAGGAATCACTCTTTCTTTGTGGCTTTTTTAGATTTACGAGCCGCATTCGATTCTATAGATAGGAATATCTTGTGGGAAAAGTTAAGGAACTCTACATTGGATAAAAGGCTTTTTCGGTTAATTCAGGCTTTATATAGTGACTCCTCTTTGGTGATAAGAGTAGATACCCAGGGACATACCACGGAACCAGTATATATCCAGAGGGGTGTTAGGCAGGGGTGTGTTCTTGCCCCAGCCCTCTTTAATTATTTTATAAATGATGTCATCCCGGAAATGTCCAGTTCAAGATTTTTTCCTCCAAAGATTGCAGATAGGCAGGTTGGGTGCCTCCTATATGCCGACGATGTCGCGTTCATGTCCCAGTCCCAAGTCGGCTTGCAAAGGCAGATGGCAGCTTTTGCAGAATTCTGCAATGAAAACAAGCTGTCGATTAACTGCACAAAATCCAAAGTCTTGTTTTTTACAAATAGGAGGAAATTGTATAATTGGAGGATTGAAGGACATTCTATACAGCAAGTGAACTCCTACTGGTACCTGGGAGTATTGTTCCACAAGTCGGGAAGATGGAGGGAGCATGTAATAGGGGTTATTGAGGCAGCTAGGGGCCCAATGCATGCTCTTATCTCCTTCTTTACGTGGCAGGGCAGAGATTCAATAACCTCGGCCCTCCAGGCATTTAATAGTAAAGTAGGGGGACAACTGCTATATGGAGCAGAACTATGGGCTTTCTCTGAAGGCTGCAGACTGGATTCAATCCAGGCGAAGTTCTTATCTGCTTTACTTGGCAATCCACCAGGTACCCCTCATGCCATCATCAGATTAGAACTGGGCCAGATAAGAGGGTCTCGTAAAGCCTCGGAGGCTGCCTTGAAGTACTGGTGGAAGTCCCGCTTTGGCTGCTCTTTGGAGCTGAACCAAGAAATGGTTAGGGATTCCTGGGTAAATCCCACGATGCTAGAAATTAACTCGCATCTGAACTCTATAGGGTTGTCAGTGGATTACTTGAATCACAAACTGGTAGGGTCAGTATGTAATGAGATTCTGTCATGGGTCAGGGACATAGATAGGCAAACGGAGATAGGTGCACTCAATGCTTGCCGGCATGTGAGTTTATACAGGCGGTGGCTGCCTGAGCAAGGTCAGATTTCGGATTACCTGGGCTCTTCAATAAATATTAGGGCCAAGAGGCTTATCTTTAGAGCCTGGGTGAATTCTCTTCCCTCCAATGTGTTGGAGGGTCGAATACAAGGAGTTCCTTTCTTAGACAGGCTCTGCCCATTCGATGGCTTGGCAGTGGAAATGGTGACTCACCTTTTTTTCTCCTGCCACCTATACGATAGTACAAAGGAGAAATATCTTTTTTCATTTATGCAAGATAACCGGGATGTATCAGAAGACCATCTTTTGACATTGCTATTATCTAGTAATTCTCCCCAGTTTATCAGAAATATGGCATCTTGCATAGGTCAGGTAATACAAATTAGACAAAACTTTCTGGAATTCAAGACACCTACAGACAGACCCTAACCTTACTTTTCTTTCTGACTATTTTGTTATACCTGTAGATTAGGTAGGGGCTGGATAAAGTATTGAATATCAGACCAGCCAATTGGGTGGGGTGAACTGGGATTGGAGGCTGTGCTACCAATGGGCCAATTCAACCGAGATCATCATTAGTATTATGTACTAAGATCCTCTCACATAAAGCCTATATGTAAATGGCCCCTAGGTATCTCTACTCGATAAATTCCCTTGAGTGTTCACTCAAAGGCTGGCACCTACCTGTAGGGCCAGCATAAGGTCATATCCAGGTGTACTAGAGTATAGGCCTGGAGTATCTGGAGAGTTTGGTGTTTTGTATGATTTTGTAGCTTTGACAATTGTATAACAGGTAATAGCTCCATCTTGCTGAATTCAGCATTGTATAATGGCATGGATGGTTTATCGGATAAGTATTGGGAGTATCAATTAGTTTACACAGGGGCCAAGTGTTAACTAACCCACAAACCCCGAGAAGGGTAAGGCATTAGAATTGAATAAGTTATAACAGGGGCCAAATGCTGCCACCATAAATCCCGAAAAGGGTAAGGCTATGCAATGTAATATGACTTTTCAATATTTGTATAGGAGCCCCTCCCATCTATCCTTTCATGGACTGGGAGCCCATTACCTTTCTGTTACCGGTTGGGAGGGAGTCACAGGGACCCTAATCCTGACCCTAGCGAGACTACATGCTCCTTGTCCCGTCGTGAGCCTCCGGGACAATATTGGAGGCACCTGTCAGCGGGGAGGAGACTCGCTGCTGGGAGCCATTAAAACTACAATGCCGCCCGGTGAGGTTGAGCCCCTCCCATCTATCCTTCCATGGACTGGGAGCCCATTACCTTTCTGTTGCCAGTTGGGAGAGAGTCACAGGGACCCTAAGCCTGACCCTAGTGAGACTACATGCTCCTCGTCCCATCGTGAGCCTCTGGGACAACATTGGAGGCACCTGTCGGTGGGGAGGAGTGTTAGGAGCTGGGGCAAGGCCAAGGGATTCAGAGGGGAACAAGCACTCAGTTTCCACGCACTAGGGTAGCACAGGGGTAGAAAAATGTCCCTCAGGATCTTATAGTGGCGTTGGGTAATGGCTACAAGAGCTAGCCCTTCATCACAGGGACTGGCGACCTGAGTTCTGCCCACACTATAGTTATCACGCACCCAAGCGTACCAGAGTAAGGTAAGGAAGGTGAGGTCCAGTGGTGGTTCCGTGGGGGAGAGGGTCCTGGGGTCCCAGGGAGAACACCCCCGGAGGGGAGGGATTAGGGCTTTCACACAGGGTCCACAGGGGAAGGCAAGAAGGGTTCCAGGAATACACACCCACGCTCTACACTCAGCCCTTACTATGCACACAATCACCCAGGCACTCACCAATCACGCTCCACATTTGCTCTCTCTCTCTCACTCTGTCAACGTCGTCCACAATCGCTCTGCTCTGTCAAGGCTCCACGCTACGCTCCAAGGGCCTGTCTCACCGCACAAGTCCGATCACCAGCAAGGTAGCCTTGTCTCTGTGGGGTTTAAATAGGGCGTGGTTGAGCTCGTAGCCGAGCGGAGCGTCGGGGCAGCACTTCCGGGTTGCGAGGGCTTCTACGTACTGTGCGTGGGGTTGCTGGGCTACCCAGGGACCGTCCCTTCTCCTGACTCCGCCCCTCTACTCCTAGCATCGGCGGAGGGGTGACGCCCTGAGCCCGCCTCCTGCCCCATCGGAGCCGGCAAGGTCTGCTGGGGCCGCGCTGGGGCGGCCACCTTCCCCTACCTCTCAGGGACCTGACAAGGAGACTCGCTGCTGGGAGCCATCCAAACTACAACGCCGTCCGGTGGTGCCAGAGGCATGCGTGGAGGCAGCGTGCCTGAGGGCTGTGCGCACAAGGGCGCACCCTTGTGCGCGCGGCCTTAGGCGACGGACTGGTGAGGACTTACGCGGTAATATTCAATCTAGGAGGGTGGCTATCTCTAGGTTTGGGGGTGGGATTGGAGAGCTTACCTGTTTACTTGTGTGATTGTATTCCTTTTTACTTTGTGCTGTTGTTCTTCTAAGTAACTCCCTTCTGCCTGGAATAATGCCTAAGAAAGGCAGGAAGCTGGGGGTAACAACAAGAACTTGGGCCAGACAATTGCAGCTCATGGAATGCCTTGCCTCTGCTGCAGCCTCCTCGGGATCTAAGAGAGATGGGCCCCCACAGGATCCCTTGTGCTCTGCTAAGGATGAAGCAGAGAAGGTTCCTATGCTAGTTTCTGGGAGCCCTTCTGTTTCTTCTATGTCGCAGGGCCTCGGGAGTTTGGAGGTGGGGAGCCTTTGTGAGGGCATGGGGCTGCCAATGGCATCAAGATCGGCCTTCTTGGATCCCTCACTGTTGAGGTGTGCTGAGGCCTTCAAATGGCAGGGAGAGCTGTGGCTTGCAATGGCTGCCAAATCCCGGAGGCACTCCGGGGATGCTCCAGACCTTCGGGTTTCGCTGATTGAGAAGAGAAGGTGTCCCTCCCCAGATTTAATAGAAGAGATGCTGCCCCAATTTCCAGCTTTTGTGGCTGTGGAGGAGGGAAAATCTTAGTTAATGTCTCGGTTAGGTGGGCAGGGGGATTCAGACTTGGAATTGTCACGGGTACCCGATGAGGTTTTGCCCTGTTCCTTGGATCAGGGCAGAGAGCAGGGGAGGATATTGGATACATATAGGCAGGCCAACTCAGGGGAGGGGGGAGATACAGGAGATCCAAAGGGTTTGTTAGCTCCCTTGGGATCTCCCGAGGTTTATGCCTTTTGCTCTCCTCAGCACCTGGAAGAGTCAGAGTTGCCCTTAAGTGGAGCTATAGGGAGGGATGGAGTCATTTCTTCTCGTATGGGACCTGTTGTGGACCCAAGGGTTAACTCCAATGAGATCTTGGAGACTCAGGCTCAGCCTAGCTGCTGGCTTTTGCAGGCAGAAACCTACAAGGTACTTATGGCTAAATTGGAGGGGATTGACTCCAAACTGCAGGAATTTCAGCAGCAGTTGGGTAGATTACTGGACTGCAAGTATGATTTGAGAGGGGGCAAATCTGTGTTAGCCCCCCAGCGAGTGGACCGGTTGTCACAAACATCTCACTTATTTGGGTTGGGCCCTTCTATGGTTCCACCCCCGAGGGTGAAGGTCGATCGGGCATTTATTCCAGCAACTGATGCCCTGACATTTATAGTGTACCCGTTGCCATCCGGAGAATGTCCCTTCTGGGATTCTAAATCCCGGATCACAAACCATATTTCTGCAATTCTGGGTTGTCATTTTTTGTCATCTTATATAAATCGTTTTTTTTATTTGCCAGCAAGGGGTCGAGCGCTAAGGTTAGTTATTTATTTTTCTTCATCAGGTATAACAGATTGGCTTTTTACTAATGTTCACCTTTTTAGCTTATGGGGGGTCTATTTGGTCAAGGTTTATAAAAAGGAGGGAATAATCCCACTGTTTCCCCAAGGTTCGCCTATTATATCTGGCCATCAGGAGGGAAATTCCAATTCTCCTCAACTATGTAGGAGGAAGGCCGATGTAATATTGGAAGTTTCTAATGCCAGTGGGGTTAATAATAATTTGGCTGACATTGAAGCCGTGCTTGTTCCCTCTATTCCAGCTTCGGCTTGTGGGTCCCTTACTACTCTGGTACCTCTTAATCTGGATCATTCTCGTCCTGGGGGTCCTGGTTTGGTTGGTTCTAGTGTCCCCTTGGTGGTGGAAACAGTTTGCCAGATCTTACCTGGGAGGCAAGTTGATAGTTTACCTGCAGGCCAAGCTCTCGGAGCTTTCACATGTCCGAATGCTTCCTTTGTAAATCAGGGTACCCAGTTGCAATGTCCTATAGTTCTGAGCCCTGGCTTGGATAGTCATGGGGTTGTTAAAAACAAGGTGGGTTTCCCTGGTAGAGGGGCTTCAATTTTTGAAGAGTTGGTGGCCATTGTTTATGTATGTAGATCTTCTGTCTGTGGGTCTATAGGCAATTTCAGTTGATATACATGGTAATTTTAGAGTAAAAGCCTTAGGGCTTTTAGCTGCTTTTCAGCTGTTTTTTTTATTTTTTATTTTTTATTTTATTTATTTGTCACAAATAGGACCGAGTAGCAATGTATATAGGGATTTAGGCATTGGCCTGTATGGCTGTAATTGTGTGTCTTGCCCGGCTTAAGCTATGACCAATGGCTAAGCTTTAATAATAGTAAAAGAATAAGAAGCCCTCCATTAAGATTAATTTTTTTTTGTTCCTTTGGATTTGTTTTGTAAGATTTTAATTTTATTGGATATTGGATTTTGCCTTAATTAGGCTAAATTCTCTGTGGAATATATCATGCCTATGAGGTTGAAACCTGGGAAGCTGTGGTTTGTATTTTTTTAAAGGGTTTCTATTTCCAGGGTGGTTAGTTAGTTTATGATCCTAACATGGCTAGAATTTAGTTGTATCTTATTTTGTATTCCCAAAGTATTTTATGATGGTGTGTTTGTTTGTCTTATATATGTTTTGTTAAGCAATGGCCTTGGTCATGCTTTAATAATATGTATATTTTTTGGTGGCTTTGCCGGCAATAACATATTGTTACGCTTAATAAATTTATTATTATTATATTATTATATTTGTATAAAATTGGATATTTTGTATTACTTTTTGGAAAAGTATTTTTATTTTATCTAAATTGTTGTGTAATTTTGTTATGGCCTATGGCCAAACAAATAAAATTTTACTTACTTCCTATATCCAGGGCCTGAAGCTTGGTCCAAAGGTGCTCCCTGCATATGGAGTCAATCACCTTCTCCAGATCGATAAAGCATAGGAAGAGTGACCCCCGTTTGGTAATGGACCTAGCAATTAAAGCCGCCAGAACAAATATATGGTCAGAGGTTGTTAATCCCTTGCAGAAGCCAACCTGCTCCGGCTCGACTAGCTCCTGTTTTGTTATCCAATGTTGTAATTTAGTCAACAAGAGCCACGTGTATAATTTGGCTATAATGCTCAGGAGATTGATCGGCTGGTAGTTTCCTGGATCCATAGGATCCCCTTTTTTATAGATGGGGACAACCGTACTAGAGAGTCAAGAGGATGGAAGGATGCCGGTCTCATTGATATAGGTAAATAGAGGTGCTAATACTGCCGCCCAGCGCACCGAATCGCTCTTCAAAAGCTCCGAAGTTATAAAATCCGGGCCCGGGGCTTTACCGGATTTAAGGGAACCAATAAGTATGATCACCTCCTCAACAGTGACCGACTGCCACTTCTGCAACCTGTCCATAGGGCAAATCTCCAAAACCAAGGGGTCCACTCTGGTCTTGGAAAATAGCCCTTCATAAGAGGCTTGTCATACTTCCGGTGGAAGGGAGACACTACGACTATGCCCTTCCCCCTTCGGGAGATGATGGATTATCTCCCAAAATTTCCGCGAGTTTTGTTCATTGACTGCCTTAGTGAGGGCCACCCACAATGCTTTCTGGGCACCATTTAGCTTTAGTGCTATCAGTTTGCGGTAATCTCTCCTCTTATGTGTTAATATGAGCCTTGAAGAGTGATAGGGATAAGTCTTCACTTTCCTAGCCAATCGACGAAGCTGAGCCCTTACCCCATAACACTCAGTGTCAAACCACCGGGGAAAGGTGGAGGGGAGCACTATACTCCTGACATGGACCGCTTGGGTGGTTAGCACTGGGGTCAATAGATCTATCAATTCGACAAAGTAGTGGACCGTATCTGGCCCCAGATCCTGGATTTCGGTCCTAATACCTTCAACCAAGGGAGAGTCCCAACAATTTAGTCACCCTATCCTCCAGATTCTCAGACCATTTAACTTGGGTCAGCAAGGGAAAAACATCTAGCCCAAGGGTGGTCGATTCAGGAGGGTAGGATGAGGGGTCCCTAAAGGTTATACTAATGGGTAGATGATTAGTCACAAATGAAGATACTACTGAAAATTTGATCACCCTTGAAAAAAAGGAGGGAGGTATCAAAAAAAGATCTAAAACATTAGAACCTAAGGGGGAATTGAAGGTAAAATTACCCACCAAATCATCTTCAATGCGACCATTGACTATAATTAGCTCCAAAGCGTCTAGTAAATTATCCAAAATAACTTTCCTTGGGCCCACCACTTGATCCTTAGATTGGCGCGTTGGAATATGATAAGGATCCACTGAATCCTCTAGACTGGGACGAACAGGCTGGGATGCAGGGTCACCCAGTCTGGCATTAAAATCACCTCCCAGCAGGAGGAAAGCTTCCGGGAACTGCAATATGGCCTCCATTACCTGTTCGGTTAGGAGAAGCCAAATGTCAGGGGAATAATAAACTGATTGTTCCGGTGGTACGTATACCGCTCCCAACAACATCTCCATCCCAGAAGGGAAACAACAATGAAAAAGAGACAAATATGCTTTAATATAACTGACACATTTTACCTGCACTGATAGAGAAGAGGCTATCATTAATACAAGTCCACCACTTGGGCGGCCATGAACCTCTGAGGGCAATGCGTCCACTCAATACACGTCAAAACTTCTCCAATTACCCTGAAAAGGAGGGGCAACCAGCCATGTGTCCTGGAGGAGAACAATATCACAGGAATTAAAAAAAATTATAAAACTCCGGGTCCACCTGGTGCGTCCTCCATCCGGATATATTCCTGGAGGTAATAGTGATTGGCACACAAACCCAATCCCCCGGTCATTGTTTAGAGAGAAGTCTCGGACGGTGTCTCAGCACCCTACCGACAGGGTGGGATCGTACTGCCTCAAAAATTTGGGGTGATTCTGGTGGGGCATGAGGATGCAAATCCGACTGAGCATTCGAATAATACAGCCCTGACGAAGCTAGAGGCCTGTTGGAGGAAGTTGTCATGATTTGCGTTTTTCTCTTATAAATCACAAAGGGAAAGTGAGCTATGTGGCTTAGCTGAACGAATCAAGCTAAATTGGGCTGCACTTTTCCCAAATTGTATATTATAAGGTTACACTTCACATTGTTGTCCAGCTAGCAAAGGAAGTATTGTAACGACAATAAATTTATAATAAGGGAACATGAGACTTTTGGATTATAAAAATATATGCAAAGTTTACTTAAATATAAATAGAAAACATCAAAGTTACAGGATCTTTAAGATATTTCTATCTTAAGAAAAAGCTTGTAAAAGCTTAACATTTGCACAATACATTGGCTCAAAGATATCAAGAAGTTATACATATAGACCAGATTCAGCCCTTTGCCATAAAAGATGTTGATTGAGAAAGAAATCTAATAATATAAAAGATTTCAGTCTGAATAAGACCATGCGGTCTCTCTCTTATATTGGATTGGTTTCAAGGGGAGTTTCCATTCTTAGGCTGTCGTGATGACACAGAATACACGTCAGTCTGTAAGAAGATACTCTGGATTCTAATTGGCTCTTGTAAAGAAACCAATCAAAGTTTTGACTTTCCTCAAGCTCTGAATTGAAGAAAGGCTTTGTATTTGTTATCAGAGATTATTGTTAGATTATAGAGAGAAAATCCAGACCTTTCAATATTTATCTCAACTATAAATTCAATGGAAAGAACTAATAAATCCTCTTCTCTAGTCTAGGAGATATCTTATGAATAGAAGGAGATAACACTCCAGACATGTAGGCTATGAGAAAATCTAAACAAAAGCCAAGTCTAGGTAGAAGGCTTGTTTTATTACCTTCACTCAGACCATAAGGAAAGTTTCAGAGATAACTTGTTTTATGGCCCTTCCATTTGGTGGTTTCCTTGGTAACGGCCAAATGTCATTTGGGAAGTTTAGAAAAAACACAAAGGAATGTGCTTGGGAGGCCCCAATTAAATGTAGCTAGTTACAGAAGCTGATCTTAAAATTCTATGATGTAAGTTACAAATAAGCTTACATTAAAACAGAAAATTAATATATAAAAAGGCTCTAAGTTTATATATTTTAAACACAGATAGCCATAATATTTTAGGTTTATAATTGAAAATACATGACAAAGTCTCTACTTGCACAATCCCAACAATAGGGCTCAAAGAAGTGTTTTGACCTACCAACCTCGGAGAAAGATCTCCTCCCAATCCCCGATGCATTACACCAATCGATTCTCCCAAAGTACCTCCTGGAACGGGGGGTAGAAGAGTGCAGTCACTCTTACGTTGTACCTCTGACCCTAAACTGCCATCTCCTGAGGGTACCCAGCTAATAGAGCGGGAGTACGAAGATAGCAGCAAGCGTAAGGGAGTGTGATGGCTTGGGGCAACTGCCTCCCTTGGTTGGAACTCAAGGAGTGGTTGTGAGCTACCTCTTTTAAGTTCTTCCAACTGGGTTTGCAGTGAATCCAATCATTCTAAAAACTGAGCCTGCAGGGCAACTGAAGGGGAAAGCGGTGTCCCATTGTCCGGTGGAGGAGCCACCGGAACCACTGGAGCCGAAACGGGAGGAGGGGGAAACCCCCTACCCCCGTCTCTCATCCTGGGTAGCCTACCCCTTCCCTCATGAACCCGTGCAGGGGAGGAACTTCCAGAAGGGGAGAATTGTGGGGGATCTGCGATCTTGTGCAATAATTGTCTGGTGTCCCGGGGATCAAAAGCAATGGGAGGAGCAGGGGGAAGAGAGCCGGAAAGGGGACATCTCATTCTATCCTCTCAACCCTGTGAACCGCTTGTCTCAGGAGGCACATGGGACATCCCCTCATGGCAAAACTGAAAAGCACGAGAAATAAAAACCGCCTGCTCCTCTAGTTGACCTTTCTGTGCCAGTATCCGGGCAATCATATCAGAGGGTCCAAAGGTCACAATAATCATGTTTCCCAGGCACATTGACTAAATGATCTACTGACAATATATCCCTCCTAGTAACTATAGTTTTAGTTAGAAGTAGGCGAAGGTGCTCAGCAACATCCAGAGCAGTCGCCCACAAAAGGGGGCTGTGGCCGCGCCATGGAAGGACTGTAAATACTAAGGACTTGGCCAGTAACCCAAAGATTTTGGCCCTTTCCATGCAAAAATTTGGGAAAAAGAATTAAGTTGTGAGCCAGGAGGGGAAGCCAGGGCCGGGTTTGCCGGGCAAGGAGGTTCAAGGGGAGGTGATGACAAGGTCATGGGTTGCCCTAATGCTAGTACCTGGGAACTGCGCATACCACCCTGTACTAACCTCTCCAATGACTCCAATTTGGTCTGCACTTTTGAGAGTTTGAGGAATACAAATTGCAGTGTCTCCGCAGTGTAAGAATGACATGCTCTGTTAAAAAGACTGCCAGTCTTTCATCTGATAACATGCCTGCTGGTCCGGAGTTGGCTAACTGAGGCATGTCTGTAACCGTGATAGTCATTCCAGAAAGCACTTCTGGTGCATCGGCCTTCTGCCCGGTATCGGCTAGGTTCTCCAAATCCGCCAAGGGCTGGAAGCGGTTATTTAGAGATAAGGGGGAAAATGACACCAGCAGAGCCACCCTCCTCATTATGGATCGGGGAAAGAAATTCTCTAGCTGCTTCTGCCCAGGTGCCCTATTAATTGGTCCCGGACTAATGGGGGAGGACATTCCCTCACCCCCTCTCTCCCAACCCTAAACCCGATAAGGAATAACAAGAGCGGCCCGGCTCACCTGGCAGCTCGCCTGAGGCCGTGCGCACAAGGGTGCGCACCTGCGTCATTGCTGCAAGCGCTCTCACAGCTTTGATTCCTCCAGCAGGTCTGGCTCCACCTCCAGCACAGCTGACTAAAGGTAAGTGGCGCCGCTCTCAGACTCCCCTCACAACTCGACCTCGCTGCAGGCTCTCTCAGAGCTTTGATTCCTCCTGCAGGTCTGGCCCTGCCTCCAGCACAGCTGACAACAGGTAAGTGGCGCCGCTCTCGGACTGCCCTCACAACTTGACCATCCTGGGACTAGAGTGGCAGCTTCTTGATGTGGTGGAATGATGGCTCCCCGTGAGCATTATGACGGCCCCAGAAACCTGACGGTGGATCCTGGGACCTAGAGTGGCAGCTTCTCTATGAAGTGGAACGATGACTCCCCGTGAGCTGAATGATGGCCCTAGAACCTTGATGGTGGGTCCTGGGACTAGAATGGCAACTTTTTTTTTCTTAATATTATTTTATTTTTTTCATAAACATTACAAAAACTCAACATCAATAACTTATATATATAAATAAACTAACAATGTAACTCGCTCCGTTGGTGTGTTATTCATTTTTGTCCTTTATGTATTATAATCCACTAAGTATGAATGATTTTCATCTTTGACTATGTGTCCTTGTATGTGTTCTATGCAGGAAAACCATCTTGTTGTAAATTTCTTTGATTTGTTGTCTTGTGTTGCTGCGATTTTCTCCATAGAGTACATATACAAGAGTCTTTTTATCCACTCGGTCTCTGATAGATTTTTTGCCGTTTTCCAGTTACGTGCAATTATGTTCAAACCGGCTAGGGTCATAAGTGTGCAGGTTTCTTGGTGCTGTTTCATCAAAGGTATTTCTGGGTATAATCCCAGCAAAGCGGTTTCTGGACGGAAAGGAATGATCAGTCCTGTGGCCTTTTTCATATATGTCCATATTGTATACCACAGCTGTTGTACCTTGGGGCAGGACCACCAAGAATGAAGGTAGGTGCCCCTTTCCCCACATCCCCGCCAGTACTGATCAAGGTCTTCGCCATCTATCTTTTTAAAATGAATTGGCATTAGGTAATATCTTTAAATTACCTTGATTTGAGTTTCTTTGATTTCGAGTGAGCTTGCACAGTTGTGCATGTAGTGTCCAATTTTTTCAATTTGTTGCTATTCTAGTTTTTTTCCCAGTTCTCTTTCCCATTTTTCTATATATTTGATTGGTTTATTTGCTTTGGCCTCAATCAGTGCTCCATATATTCTTGATATCAATCCCTTTTTAGTGGTATGACTAAATAAAATTTTTTTTTAAAGTCGTGGATTTTCTAGTGAAGTGTTGTCTTCAATTTTTATCCGTAAATCTGTTTTTTATTTGGAGGTATTGTAGTGTGTCTATTTTTGTTTTGGTTGTTTCTTGCATTTCTTGTTTTGTTATGAATTGGTTATCTTTGAATAATTGCTCTGCTCTGTGAATGTTACATTTGTTTAGTGTTTTTCTTAGCTTCTTTGCTATATTATCATTCCATGGTGCCTGGGCATTTATAGGTGTATAGGGTGAAGCTTCTGGGGATAGTTTTAGGTTTTTTTGTGTTAAGTGCCACTGTTGCATGGTAGCATTTGCAAATGGGTGCTCTGTTATTTTTCTTACATTTCTTTTTTCACGTGTAGTTATCATTTCTTGTAAATTTGGATTACCT
Organism: Sphenodon punctatus; assembly: GCA_003113815.1. NCBI lineage: Eukaryota > Metazoa > Chordata > Lepidosauria > Sphenodontia > Sphenodontidae > Sphenodon > Sphenodon punctatus. The sequence continues at coordinate 379,799 of QEPC01009728.1, forward strand.
AGTAGGTTTTTTTCTATTTCCACCCATGTGGTGTTTTTTGTAGGGTGGTACCAGTATCTAAGCGTTCTGAGTGCAGCTGCTCTAAGGTAAGTTTTTATGTCTGGCATATTGATGCCTCCCTTGTCTTTTTTCCTGATTAATGTTTGCTTGTTTAGTCTATGTTTTTTACCCTTCCACACTGCATCAAGCATTGCTTGTTCACATTGTTTTATGAATTTCGGTGGAATTTGTATGGAAAGGGCCATAGCCTTATATAGGATCTTGGGCAGTGCTATTTTAAATAAATTGATATTTCCTAACCAGGAAGTTTTAAATCTTTGCCATGATGAATTTTCATTACGTATTTGGTTTAAAATGGGGGGAAAGTTTGCTTTATATAATTTTGTGTGATCCTTTGTGATGTTTACCCCTAAGTATTTAAACTGAGATTCCACTACTACGAAAGGTATATGGTTTGAGATGGCTTGGGTTTCCTGATAGTTTTTGGTAAGTATAAGGGTTTGTGATTTTTGTGGGTTAATTTTATATCCTGAGATCTTACTAAACTGATTTATTAGTGTGAGAATTTTTGGTATCTTCATATGTGAGTTGGTGATATATATCAGCATATCATCGGCGAATAGAGATACTTTGTGGTGTGTCTTATCTATCTGTATGCCTGTAATATCTTGCTCTTGTCTGATAGCACAAGCCAGAAGTTCTAAAGTGATATTAAATAGAAGGGGGGATAGTGGGCAGACCTGTCTAGTTCTTCTTGTCAAGGGGAATGTATCTAATAGTTCTCCATTAATTAATATTCTTGATCTAGGTTTTAAGTTGATGGCATTAATTACTCTTTGGAAATTGCCTTTGATTCCCATATGTTCTAATATTTTATATAGACATTCTGGTTCCGCCCTGTCAAAGGCCTTCTCTGAGTCAGCTGATAGTATTATTGCTGATTGGTCAGTCTTTCGGACTGCGTAAATCAAATTAACTGTTCTTCTGATATTGTCGATTCCTAGTCTATTTGGAAAAAAGCCCTTTTGATCAGTGTGAATCACTTCACCGATTATTGCTGCTAGCCTGCTTGCTAATATTTTTGTAAATATTTTAGAGTCTGTGTTGAGCAAGAAAATTGGCCTGTAGCTGCCACATTCCTCTACATTTCTGCCTGGTTAGGGTGATAATTGCTTCATAGAATGTTGCTGGAATTTCTTGAGTTTTCATAATGTTGTTGAATGTGTTTGTTATGTGTGGTATAATTATTTTACTAAATGTTTTATAGAATTCTGCTGGTAGGCCATCAGGTCCACTTGCCTTGTTGTTTTTTAAATCTTTAATTGTGTGCTTTGTCTCTTTTTCTGTTATTGTAGAGTTCAAGTATTGTAATTGATCTTTGTTAAATTTGGGCATGTTGTATTTATTAATAAATTCTGTTATTTTTTCAGGGTCTGGATTTGAGGACGTGTACGGCTCTTGATAGAATTCTACAAATGTTCTTTGTATTTCCTGCTGTTTTGATGTTTTGCTTCCATCTTGCATTTTTATTATTGGGATGGCAGCTTTTGTTCATTTTGTTTTTGTTAATTGTGCTAGTGCTTTATCTGGTTTATTGCAGTTTTGAAAATAAAAGCTTTTAATTTTTCTTAGTAGTTGTTTGATTTTTGTTTTTCTATTGTGTCTATTTCACGGAGTATCTTTTGAATTTCAATTTGGTTACTTTTGGTGGGGAATCTGCTATTTTCCATCTCTTGGGGTGCTTTGGGGCCACAGGGGGTGGCAGGGGGGATATTATTATTTTTGGGGGGACTTTTTTGTGCAGGGCTAGGGAAGTAGGGTGGGGGTGTAGGAGGGGTGGGTAAGAGGGGGGGAAGGTTCCCAGTGGTTGCCCTTGGTGGCAGCAGGGGGAGCACTGGGAGGGTTTGGGAATAAAAAGGGGGATCGGCCCCTGTGAGAGAGGGGTGGGGGTGGTCCCTGGTGGAAGCAGGATGGCAGGGGGCTGGGGGTGGAAGGCTACTGGGTGGGCAGCCAGGTTTGGGGGGCTGGGATTTGACAGACGGAGGGGAGGGTGTGGCTATTGGGGTGGTGATGGGGCAAGGATGGTAAGTTCCACAGGGTCAGATGGCACGTGCCCAAGGGAGGTGCAGGTTGCCATCCCCCCACTGAGGGAGAGGGAGGAGCCAAGTACAAGGTCCATACATGGGGGACTGTTGCTGTTGAATGAGAGGTCCATTGTGAACAAGGCCCCAATTATCCGGATTTAATCTCGCATGGGGCCATGGACCCTGCATGTATTATGGAGACCTCGCTGGCCGAGCTGGCTGGTCCAACTTTGGCTGAGCTCATTCCAGCTGGGTATGTCATGCAGCACCAGCCCTGCCCGGATGGCTGGGGAGGAGGTGTAGTGATTATTTTTAGAGAAAAATGGCCTGTTAGGAGGTATCCAGTTCAGGAGATTGTGGGTACTGAGACCCTTCACGTAGTGTTCAGTTTGGCTGGGGGAAAGCTAGGGGTGATGTTGGTATACTGAGCCCCTTCCTGTCTGGCAGCATCCCTTACCACTCTAGCAGAGCTAGCCTCGAAGGTGGGGTTGGGCTCCTCTAGGATTTTGGTTCTGGGGGACTTCAACGTCCATGCCGATGCTGGCTTTGTCAAGGTGGAGTGAGAATTCATGGTCACCATGGCAACCATGGATTTGCCCCAGGAGGTGATCTGCCCGACCGATGTGGGGGGGGCACACCCTTGACCTGATCTTCGGTTCTGGTCTTGAGGCGGGGGGTCCGGTTGTGGGGGAGCTTACAGCAGTGCCCTTGTCATGGACAGACCATTATCTTCTTCAGACCAATTTTCTAGCACACCCCCTCCAGAAGGGGAAAGGACCAGTTAGGATGGTCCGCCCTCAGAGGCTGATGGAACCCCAGCGGTTCCAAGAGGTCCTGAGGGAGTTAACCTTGGACCTGGACGGTCACTCTGTGGATGAGCTAGTCCAGCATTGGAACAGCTTGCTGGAGGAGGCCATTGACAGGGTGGCTCC